>BOPP01000050.1:8016069-8051963 GCA_017312745.1 Gryllus bimaculatus | reverse complement strand
GTGTGTGGTGTGTGTGTGTGTGTGTGTTGTGTGTGTGTTGTGTTGTGTGTGTGTGTGTGTGTGTGTGTGTGTGTGTGTGTGTTGTGTGGTGTGTGTGTGTGTGTGTGTGTGGTGTGGTGTGTGTGTGTGTGTGTGTGTGTGTGTGTGTGTGTGTGTGTGTGTGTGTGTGTGTGCGTGTGTGTGTGTGTGTGTGTTGTGTGTGTGTGTGTGTGTGTGTGTGTGTGTGTGTGTTGTGTGATGTGTGTGTGGTGTGTGTGTGTGTGTGTGTTGTGTGTGTGTGTGTGTGTGTGTGTGTGTGTGGTGTGTGTGTGTGTGTGTTGTGTGTGTGGTGTGTGTGTGTGTGTGTGTGTGTGTGTGTGTGTGTTGTGTGTGTGTGTGTGTAGAGTGTGTGTGTGTGATGTGTGTGTGTGTGTGTGGTGTTGCTGTGTGTGTGTGTGTGTGTGTGTGTGTGTGTGGTGTGTTGTGTGTGTGGGTGGTGTGTGTGTGTGTGTGTGTGTGGTGTTGTGTGTGGTGTGTGTGTGTGTGTCTGGCTGTGTGTGTTTGGTGTGTGTGGTGTGGTGCTGTGTGTGTGTGGTGTGTGTGTGTGTGTGTGTGTGTGTGTGTTGTGTGTGGTGTGGCTGTTTTGGTGTGTGTGTGGTGTGTGTGTGTGTGTGTGTGTGTGTGTGTGTGTGTGTGTGTGTGGTGTGTGTTGTGTTGTGTGTGTGTGTAGTGTGTGTGTGTGTGGGTGTGTTGTTGTTGTTGTTGTGTTGTGTGTTGTGGTGGTGTGTGTGTGTGTGTGGAATGTGTGTGTGTGTGTTGTGTGTGTGTGTGTGTTGTGTGTGTGTGTGTGTGTGTGTGTGTGTGTGTGTGTGTGTGTGGTGTGTGTGTCTGTGTGTGTGTGTGTTGTGGTGTTGTGTGTTGTGTGTGTTGTGTGGTGTGTGTGTGATGTGTGGTCGTGTGTGTGTGTGTGGGTGTGTGTGTGTGTGTGTGTGTGTGTCGTGTGTGTGTGTGTGTGTGTGTGTGTGTGTGTGTGGGTGTGTGTGTGTTGCTGTGTGTGTGTGATGGTGGTGAGCTTGTGTGGTGCTGTGTGTGTGTGTGTGTGCTGTGGGTGTGTGTTGTGATGTGTGTGTGCTGTGGTGTGTGTGTGTGTGTGTGTGTGGGTGTAGTGCTGTGCTGTGTGTGTGTTCTCTTTCCTATCGAGAAAAAAATAAAGTGCGCCATTGTACACATCTTCATTCCAGTTTTTTAGAAATATATTTTATTTTTTTTACGATATTCATTGTATTGAAAGTATTTTGAAATATCTTATTGATAAGAATGTTTTTCTATGCATTCTTTTCAAAAATCGAATTTTAATTTTAATGATTTTTTAAAGGAATTAAATTGAATATTAAAAACCTGAGCATTTAAGCGTGAACATTAAAATCAACGATCTGTATGTATATATGTAAATATGTATATACAAATATATACATCCTATTATATACATAATATACATGTATATTATTTTTGTCAGGTTTTATCTCAGGTTGTAAATATTTTTCTGAGCTACCGCACCAGAGAATGAGAGGCTTCTGCCCTGAATATGAATGTCATGTCTTAAATCTGTAATACGAGCCCCTAACAAACCGTACTACGAAATGCATTTATTAAAGATATTGCTGGGCCATTTCAAGGGAATAAGACTGATGCATAAATGCTACGATGTATAGTAAAACTAGAGTTGGCTATCGACAATATTCTGATCAGAAATGATTTTTTTCGAGTTTATTATTCACACGATTTCGTGATGTAATGCATTTTGATGAAATAGGATACAGAGTCGCATAACTGCTTTAAAAGTTGTGATGAATTTCCAACAAATTCAAGACGACTTCGTTTTATGATGTAAAGTTGGTGCCTTGTGGAAACTGTTCGTGCCATTGTTGCACAGAAATACGACCTATTACACAATCGGTTTCGAAATCAATTTTTACTCGACGACGTGAATAAGTATTATTACATCATATAAGTATTATTATATCGTATAATTGCTTCAAAATCTATAAGGGAAACGTTGAAACTCAGACATTATAAAATTAAATATTATTATTGAGAATCAAATAATTTTCAGTGATAACAGTAGTTTAGACGGCCGAATTAACCGCAGAATGGCTATGTAGTGAAATATAACATTACTGCTTTTGCAAACATTTTGTCTCTGACTTTGGATTTGGTATTGTATGCCTGCGTTGGTCGTTTCTAAAATGCACTTTTCTGTAAAAGTAGTGGAAAATGACTCATTTTAAGTCTTTATATATATAATCTTCATGCTCAACATGCTCGTTTTCATAGGACGGTTGAAAACATTTCTAAGAAATATGTTTCTGTAAAATTAGAATGAAATAATTAAAATACAATTGTTAAGTAATGGTAAAAGTTAGAAGGTTGATGTTATAATTTAAGAAGAAAGGTTATGCCGGAATATTATGTGCTAAATGTGGCTCTTATTACTTCAGTATTATGGAAAAAACGGGTTTTATGTTGCAGTTTTCATGGTTTCTTGATTATGAAAGAGTTGTTTGGATATTGGTAAGAAGTAAATATAGTAGAGGGTGCAGTAGAGGGTTTTATTTTTGAAGTTGTTTAAATATAATTAGTTCGAAGATTCATTGTCTAAACTGAATTAATTGTCTAATCATTGACTTAACGGACTAAACCAACGATTGCCAACTCAAGGAGAAATGGCGTCAGAGCCGCCTCCCCCTCCGTGACGTGCTCGAAGAAGTAATGCAAGCAAAGATGGGAGGAATAAACGGAAGTCGCCGGTAACGAAAACCTTAGCAGTGGGCCTTTGCCGATGTGTCAGGCAACGTGAGTGGGGAAACAATCTATACCCGTTTATTTTCTTTCGGTTGGGAAGGAAGGTTTCCTTTTGTAGATACTGGAACAATGGCGTGTAGACACTAGAAGAAGTGTGTTCCAAATAACTGTAGTATGTTGATAAGTACAATCTGTCGATGCATTACTTAGTTGTGTGAACCAGAGAAATCTGCGAAATAAAAATAAATTCTGAGAATTGACATAGCTATCGATGATGGGATGAATTAAGAAATTTGCAGATTGAAAATTATGGAAAAGATACTGAAAATCACAAGGATTTACAAAATTCTCATACAAAACTGTATATAAAAAATATCTAGCCAAATTCTCTTACGTGCCCCTACTGGGTACCTGTTTATTATCTATTTGTAAACATTATTTATTGTTTCAGAACGGACTAGTTCGTTGTATTATATATATTTGTATAAAACATTACTGTCCAAAAATGTTAAAGCCGTCTTTTTCAAAAATAGAATCTAATAGAAGAATGGAAGTGCAATTACAGTACTGGTTGTGATAAGTCTGATATTGCTTTGAGTTATGTAATAATTCTGTTTTGTAATTCATATTGCTATTGAATCATAAACTTTCCAATTAATATTTACCATTTACAAAACGTTTAAAATTATCGATTTTCCTTGCGAATCTTTTCCCCTCACTTCCGTACCATCATTAGGACACTGCGCCCGCCGCCGCGTCGGGCACTTCCTTTGCTTTGTGGCTCGGTCACCTCGGATTTTTGTCACCTCACAGAGCATTGTGAATATTGGATATTACGTTTACTTCATATTGTTTTCCTGACCTATTTGACAATGTCTCGCTCAACTTTATCCTATAGATACAATATTTTTTAAGATCTTTTCACATAAATCTAAAAAGAGAATTTAAAGGGAAAGGTTCGTTATTTATCACATAGATTTTGAGGGTAATGACTACGTTATCGATGAAGATATGGTTCGAGAATTTTTGTGGGCTA
Source organism: Gryllus bimaculatus (assembly GCA_017312745.1). NCBI lineage: Eukaryota > Metazoa > Arthropoda > Insecta > Orthoptera > Gryllidae > Gryllus > Gryllus bimaculatus. Next base: position 8,048,146 of record BOPP01000050.1, on the reverse strand, counting down.
GGGTACTTTTTTCGAAAAATGTACCAGAACAAATTACTAAAATGATAAATAATGTAATTTATGTATATCAAAAATATAATAGTAAAATATTATTTAATTCGTGATAAAATACTTTCCTTATACAGTGAACTCTGTCCAAAACGGACCCTGCAAAGACCGGAAACTCGTCTTAATCGGAAAATTTCTCCGAACCGCGTTAAGTTAAATATCTTATACATCATTAAAACGGAACCTCTCCAACGCGGAAACGATACAGTTTTCATATCTTGCAGGAGAAAGAAACTCTTTATAAAATGTGAATATAATGTCCTTGACGTATTGGCTATCGTGAGACATAATCTTAATGTGTATGTGTAGCGTCATGCAAATAATTTCAATAAGTTCTCTGTTCCTGTTTTAAGTTATCTGCTGTTCGCTTCTTGTCGTGGCAGCAGTACAGCTGTGGAGAGGGGAGTTGGGCTGAACCGCATATCACTGGACGCGAAAATCGGCACTAGACGCAAAGCTCGGTCTTGTTATCAACTTGACGCGACATGTCGTTCAATGTCTGACATAAAAGCGACGTTTTGCATGTGTGTGCCCACTGCCCGCTGTGAACTCTCGAGAAGGCCGAAAAGCGAAGCTAACCCTCTGTTGCCCCCAACACAGTCTGCGCGCCGGAGCGCAGGTTGCCGAACGCTGGTGCAGATGAATTGCCACTTTTCGGTCTCTGAGCGTGGGCGGGTCTCCAGGTAGACGTCTTTTTGCTCACCTCGTTGCACCGCCTCCAGAGACCCATTACCCTATGCCGTGCGAAGACATGGTAAATGAAGCAATTGTCTCTGTACGTACCTGTTCTGAAGCCCTACAATTTGTACTACTGCTACAAAAGTTAGTACTCGCGGCTAATAATTCCAAGCTACGACGATGTTTTTCAAGATCAAACATAATTGAAAAATAGATACCTGGAGCAGAAATTGCTGCTGTTAAATGTGTGAAAAAATGGAGTCGTAAAGTAACAATAATTGCCTATTCTCAAACAGCAGTATGAAATCTGATGCTTCTTTCTTCCTAGTCACATGACGTCAACTGTGGCTTAAGGAGTGATGCGATACGTATGAGAATGTAGTCGTAAAATCGGGTTTTAGAAATTGCGGATTAACATAATCTAATATTTGCTTTTTTCAGTCAAAATAGAATCTGTTTCATTGTGTTTGTATTTTTCCAGAGTTTCAGGGTGCGTTATGAAACAAATCGTAAAAGGTCGGAGGCGGCATTGTATTCTTTCAATTTTTACGATCGTTGGAAATGAGTTATACGGATGTGTGAATAAGTGGAAGCATTTGAAATCAGAAAACATTGGTTGAATATTGGATGCAATATTGTAGAGTGTAAATTGTAGGATTTGTTCATTTTATAGTCGCAAAGTAAGAATATTTCATTATTAATATTTAATTAATGGATTTTTCCTCTGAACATGCGTTAATATGTGAATGTATTTTAATAGCAATGAGATTGTGTAATTTCTAGTTTCGGTGCGTAAATATCAATAATTTAACGAAAGTACTGAATGAAACGGAAACCTCTCTCAATCGGGTTTTTGTTTGATTCCGAGTAATTTCTGCGTACACAAATTTTACTATGTTCAAATTAGTTATGAACTACTTTTCAAAAGTAACCTGTAAAACTTTAACCTTTCAATTTGTTATTATATGGATAAAAACGTATCAACAATGCGGAAAAACACTTTTATTGACAGAATATTTACCTATTGATATACGTCTCTGGAAATAATAATTTGTTTCTAATACATCTGATTAAAATGTATTAATGGGGTCACATTGTTCAAAATCTGTGATCGGAAAAAAATGGAAAATTAAGATTGGGAACATGTACAAACTGTACAAAAACATGAGAGTTTCGATGTGTTCGAGAAAATCTAAAAAATAAGAAAAAAATCATCACAGTGACCTGCTTTAAGAAAAATATAATACCAAAAAAGTTTGCAATCATCTACGTAATGAGAGAGAACCGTGACCGTCTTGGGCGGCGGAGATCGGGTGAGAGAGGGTGAGTGCATTGGCGGTCTTGGCGCGGAGGTCCGCTGGTTCGCATCTCCTGGGAATGAATGTTGACCTGTGCTTTGGGGCCATTCCCGGCCATCATGCCGCAAGCATGCGTCACGTGTCCAAATTATCCTGGCCTGCATGAGAGGCTGAAAGCTAAATTTTGGTTTCACACGGGCGGAGCTTTTCACCGACAATTCACATCTGGTAGTTCGCTAACATCGGTCTAGCATATTCGGTGTCACGCTAGTGCGTGGCTGACAAGGTTCACATCAAATATAGGAACCCGTGTACTGCATCGATGATAGAATGTGACCATAGTAAGTGCCCAAATGGTCGCACGCTAAGGTCTAGTTCTACTCAGCCGGCTGCAGGAAGCAGTAGAGGAAGTCTGCAACAACGAATAGGATAGAAGGTCGAAGGGCACAAACATATCAGCAGTCGTTACCGTGAAGCTTTGAAAGAGTTGAGGGGTTAAGCCGTTGCCAGTGCCACTACAGCACTCCGAATGTAATTACTAGGGCCGGCGGATAATGTAGGTATGGTGGATAGCTAAACCCGCATGAAAAATTCCGACCGATCGGCTGATCAGTATTGCAATTTTACATGTTTATAGGGACATGACCGACAAAATCGACTTGCAAAAATTGTTAAATGAGGTTATATAAAAATGTGAAGCGCTGAGCTGTTTTTGCATTGTAAAAATGATTTGCTGAAGTTACTAAAAATGAATGTGATAACAATTTAATAATAAGCATGACAATTTGAAAAATATTCTGATTTTGTCTTTTTCCCTTCATATACATTGGTGGGAGATGGAGAGGGGAGGGGGGCCTCCCACCCAGGGTCAACTACCCACTAGTATTTAACACCTATCGCCGTTCCTGGTAGCTTCTTTTACAAAAACTATTACAACACCTACTGCAACCATTACAACAACTACTACAAAATAGAAAAAAAAAGCGAAAAATGTATGTGTTTTTTCTGGGAAAACAGACTTCCCTCATTATAGATATTACAGAAAAGAAAACTAATCCAGTGTGCTAATTCAGACGATCTGTTCATATTAATAGTCTACAACGTTTTCTATAGTCATTTTAATTTTTAAAAAAATGAGCCATCAATCATTGTGCGCTTGAGGCTAAATAATATTTTTGACATTCTTGTTATGGTATGCAATGGTGTTGAATGATATTAAGATAAACAGATTCAGTATTGCAAAACGCATTATTGGCCAAGAAAGCACAAAAATGCAGTTTTACTTATAAATATATTTTTATTGTTTTATTAATTTATTGTTATTCTATATAACAGTTACAAACGGTACAGTGGTATTGGCCGGCCCTCTGGTGCAGTAGCTCTGGGCAGGTGCGTACGGATATGCTGACACGAAGGCTGGGGGTCTAATCCTGCGCATGGCACGAATATGTTCAGTTGTTTGTGGTATAGGGGGCATTTCCAATCTCTTTTCTTTTACATTATTACCCTAATCCTTTCATAATTCCATATCCTGGAGTGTAGCTGTGTGTGAGATGTGCGTGCAAGGTACGTGAAATCGATGAACTGGCTCCCTACACCCAGAATATTTGTGCATAGACCGAGATGGGCCACGTGCTACCACGACTAAGGGCTACGTCGGCGTATCGTTTGGAGGGCGCGAGAGGGCTCTTCACGGTGAATCGCCCTGAGCGTAGCGGTAGGTCCCTTAAGCGCTGATACATGGCAGCCGGGGAGTGGGGCAAATACGAGAAGGTGGTCCCATTTCAAAACAAAGGAAACTGAGCACGTATGTGCCAATTTGTAGTAGCGCGTATTCTACGGAAAGTCCTTGGAGCCATTTTTGGTAGAAATGCAGTTTGTGATACTGTTCGTTCACGCGCGCTATCGATTCCGAGAATGTGTTATTCACGGCGTGGTCACAGTACATATTTCTAAAGATCTCTGTTCGCTGTAAGATATCTGCGTAGTAAAATAAATGCAAGTAATGTAATTTCAGCAGACGCGTGCGTGCAGAAGTATTCACGAACTTTCGCAATAACGGGCATAGGGAGAAATATTTTCATTGGTCGGAGTGTGCCTGAATTAGACGAACCATTAAAGTGGAATGAAGTCAGTAGGACTATTCTAGCCTCGAATAGGAAGAAAGCAGGCGGCGCGGATGGCATTCCAACAAAATTTATTTTGGAATTGTGGAACTTAGATCCAGGGGGTATTTTGAATGTGTTTGATAGCACTGTTGATTCTGGAGCGTATCCAAAAAAATGGAATGCAGCTATCCTCCAATCGGTCTTTAAGAATAAAGATGATACAAACTCACACGAGCCTGGTATGGGGTTGCGTAAGTTACGTTCGCACACTGAAAAGAGACGCAAGAGGATACGCAATTTAATACGCAATTTAGATGAAAGACGCCAATGGTAATGGCATCTGTGCGCTTGCGGTGATAGGGAAGATTGGATGCACATCTTTTATATTGCTGTGCAACCGAAACATGGAGAGGAAAATGGATGGGAATAGGAAACTACTACTTCCAACATAGAAACCTAACGCTCGCCCAGAACATATTAGATGATGAATGAGGTCACTTCATGAAAGGATTAGGTACATTTCTGCGAAAGGTTCGGACCCTTAGGGAAACAGAAATTAGGGAGTGCGAAAACAGCACGGGTTAGTACGAGCGGAACCTAGACTGAAGAGGAAATAAATAAGTTAAGCAAAAAATTAATAATTTAAGCAATAATGTAAGTTAGTAAACTGTTAAGTAAATAAGCCATAAGTCAGAAGCAAGTGTTAAGTAATAATAAATAAGAAAATGAAATAAATCAATAAATAATTAATGCAGGTAAAAAATGAAACTGTCAGTAATTGAACATTAGGGTGCAAAGAGGAGTGGTGGCCCAAAAGTAAGTGCAGAGGCGTTGGTGCGGACGATCTGTTGTGGCGCTGTTTGATTCCAGATGCACAGGAGGCTAAAGATTGGAGGGAGAATGTGACGTCCGCACCACGAAATAAATAAATAAATAGCTTAGAAAAGGTCTGGTAGATTAGCTTATTCTCTGCTTCTGACGGCACGTTTTTCCCCCTTCAGTTTTTTCGCCTCGGCCGTACTTTGGTATCTTTCCCGCGACTTTGATGCAATGCAGAGAACATTTGTGGTGAACACCAGAATTCGAAAGGTTAAAACACGGTAGGATGTAGGTATTGTAATGGCTTAAAGACCTTCGACCTAGCCACGTAGTATCAAGTTATATACTTTATAAGTGTAATACTTGGCTATAAAATAAATAAATATTTCTAAATCGTAACCGTGTGTATCCTACAACCCCAAACTGAGCGTTCTCACTGGTCAGAAATTTCGAGTTGTTCCGAGTAGTTGACATGGCTACGCAAGGAGTCGCGAGTAAATCGATTCGTTGAGGACTGGCGTGAGTTGGGAGGCTCGACTCAGGCGAGTGCACTCTGCACCACACGCGTTTTTCATTCCCTATTCACCACGGTGTAAGAAATATTTCTTACACCGTGCTATTCACATATTCACTATTTCTAACACAATGATTTATGTTATTCGAGAAATTAATTTGCTTGAAACTTAAAGAACTCCAAGACTTAAGAAGACTTGGAGACTTATTTAACTTAAAGACTTCAATGAATTTGTTATTGTTCCTTACTGCAGTAATCACAAATAGATAAAACTGCCTTAGGTATGAACTAATAAAAGAAACTATTATTAAAAACCTTTATCTTTTAATACTTAGATGAAAGGATTAAAAGACTGTCCCGGGTAACTTATTACAGTTCATGATAGTTCTGTAATAAGAGGAAAATTGTACAACAAAGTACATGGGACAATCAAGTCCCAAGTCTAGAGATACCTTTCCATTTTGGATAACCTGCATATGCTTTATAGGACACAAAGTCTAGGTAACAAACCCTCCTGATTTCTTTGGAGTTTCATGTTAATTTCTTGCCATTTCTGTGGAAAGTAAAATTACATGCTCTCTTCTTTATTCTATTCAGATTTTCCCGTTATCAATTTCTTTCCAATAAGTCAGCCATTTAATACTCCTGGCATAATTGAACATTACTCGTACATTCTCTTCCCAAATAATTAAATGAAAGGTATTCTTCTGAGAAAAGAGGGAGTAGCGACAAGACATTAAAGAATCGTTCATTAGTGTTTCATTCAGCTCAGACGGTCGTCGTAGCGACTCCTCCTAAGCACGTTTTTATCTACTTGTATTCCTCCAAGTTTCTGACCAATGAGAAGGCTTAATTTGGGGATGCAGGATAAACATGCTAACGATGTAGATATATGCGGCCAGAGTATGCGCGGACGATGCACTTTCCTGCGGAAAGTGACGCTTCGCTACGCAGTTGAAAACGTTGAGGAGGCGGCTTCGGCCCCCGCGTTACCAACGCATGTTATGCGAATGCACTTTAAAAGTAATTTGGAGTGTATATTTTCTTAATATTTTCCGTGAAAGCCTCTATTTCGTGTCTCCTGTTTGCCCCCCAAGTTTTTTCCTCCATGCATCCGCGCGCGTGAACGAATCGTATCACAAACTTCATATTAGTCCCAATTTTATTTATTATGTTGAACAATTATTTAATTCTGAAACAAAAATTGAAGAACCCTATCAAATAAGTTAAAAATGATGGGGTAGCGACTTTTTGAGAATGGACAATGCAATTTTACTCTAATTGATTATTCAGATGTTCTCTTACCATTAGCTTTTCCCCTGAGATTACTCCCTTTAACCATGGATACTCTTTGCTTCATGAAACTATCAGTCATATGACTTGAATACCACTTTTATGTTACAAACGGTTGAAGATGTTGCAGTGCACTTTGCGCAGAAGTGCATGTGTGAATTGGGTGGGTGTAGTATTGTGAATTTTTCGGTAGTGTTGGGGTCAACCTTGGTTTGACACTAACAATTTCGAATTAACCTAGAACGTATGATAAGTCATAAAGTGATGAGTTGTAGTTTGCATTTCAGTAAAAATGTTTTGTAGTGTAAGACGCAAAGCTCCAAAGTCGTGAATGATCAAAGATGTAAAGTCGTATTATTTTTGTAGTTTATAATTAGGGGCGGAGTTTGATGACTTAAAACATTGCCAGAAATTATCAATAAAATGCTCATAAGATGTTTTTGAAATGGTGTAAAAGCAAAGAAAACTTACGTTAAAAAATTTAATCAAATCCAGTTCAGATGAATAACTCATGCTAGTGGATATGCTACTGGTGTAATCAAGGCTTCTTTTCGTTCAAGTGAACTCAGTTTTTCAAACTTTTGGTTGGGACTGTTCTTTGCTAGGAAATCTGTCTAATCGCGAAATAGGCCGAAACGACAATGGCGCTGTTAGATTCTACAAATAATTTTGATTACTCACAAACAACGTCAAACTTCACAATTTCTGAGCGAAGAAATCGGATAGGTTACTCAAAAATCCTATGGTGAAAATTGTGTGAAGCAGATATCATTAAAATGATATTAAAATCGACGAAATCAGCGAAAAATTCTTTAAAAAATACGTTAAATGCAAAAAATGACTTATTTGTCGAAATAGACGAAAAATGAAAACAATATATATGGAAATGGGTCATTTCCTTTTGTCATAACAGAATTAATGCCCATTCTAAAAGGCATATCTCTAAAGTGAAAAGAAAAAGGCATTTCATTAAAATTGGCCGTGTATTTGTAATAATATAAAAATAAAATAAAAATACAAATCGATTGAACAAACATTATCTACATGATTCAGATGTTTGCAAAGTACATAATACATGTCGTTGGTAGTAGTTTACTGTTGCTAGTCTGTGCAAACTATTGCAAAACAACCGTACAAACATGTAAAAACGTTTTAGGATACGATTCGCGTAATACTGTTTTTTTAACTTCCATTTTTCGAACTGTTGAAGTTTATTCGCTTTACAGCCTTACAGAGATAGATTAGTCCTTAATAACGCGCAAAGTTAGAATGTAGTTTTAAAAATACTTAATGTGGGTTTTTATACTACGAGAACATATAACTGACTAAACTGCTGGGGGAGTAATCACAGATGGTGGAAGGAATCTATAAAACAGCAAATTCCGAATTAACGTAGGGAAAGTATTAAAAATGAGAGGAAATCATAAGCATGACGTGATCCATAAGTCATAAGCATGACGTTTCCATATCCAGTTGGATATTCAGAGTACAATGTTCAGTTTGTAACATCTTAGATAATTATTTTCTGTAACTACACTTTTGGACTAAACTTTTTACAAGATCCCTGTCGAAATTGTAGTTGGAATTAAAACTTTGTTTAGTGCCAGAGAGTGTCAGAAGATAGTTAAATGATCTTCCTATGCTACTTTCATAGAACCTTACGAATAAACGAAGCGTTTGCGGACTCTGTATAGATAAAGAAAATCAAAATCTACGAAAAGGGCCATTTTGCTTCTTTCCTTAAAATGTTTCTAATCAATTAATAAAAATGAAGCACCTATTCGAATATTTTTAGAGTTGTCGAAAACGTTTGATGTCAGTGACCGGAACATTTTGCTCAATATTACCTTTATATGGAATTAGTGGTATTGTCCTAGATTTGATCTCCTCGAACCTTAAATATCGATCGCAAAGTGTAGAAATACCCTACTGGCACGGACTAATCTTGTTTACTCATCTTTCCAATTCTTTGCAAATTGTGCGTGTGATTACGCTGGTTTCGATTTTAGTCCCCTACCCTCTTTCTTTTATACGTAAGCCATATGTTTTTGCCCATTAGAAACGAAAGAATTGTTGTTTGCTAACGGCATGAATGTTATTTGAAACAAAGAAACAATAAAAAATACGATTTTTGATGTTTCAAACTAACATTTTTGTAATCACGAAGTAAACAAAGGATACAGTTTCATTGAATTTTTGAATTTCAAAGACGCAATTACATGTGCCATTGAAAATTCACAATTCACAATACGCAATCGGATGATGTTCAAGTAATATAATTTCTTTGTTATTCAATCCATACAAAATGACTTGAACACTAAATTAAGTTAATTGTGTTTTACATTGATTTTTTTTTCTAATTGAGTCAGCCTGCGGGCAGGCCATTGCATCTATTTTGCTAATGTTCATTCTCGCCTGAGATTTAGAATAAATCGTGGGGTCGGGAAAGCGACGGAAGGTGGCGAGGCCCTTAAACCCGGCGGGCGTCGGTTGGTCCTCGTCACCCGGAAGGCGGCTGGTGCGGGGCGCCGTGATGCAAGCTCTCCGCGGTCACGTCTCTGGCGGGAAGCGGCGGAACTCACGTGATAATCTCTACGTTTTACGCCGACTGCATGTCATTAGTTGAATACTTCACTTGCGACTTTTGGTCCGATGAGAACGGTTGTCTTTCGTACTTTGCGTAATTGAAGAAACGGCGTGCGTAATAAAGTTGTACGTTTGCAGTCGTAATAGCGTCACATCTACGGGCTCGTGGCAGTCTTGAAGTCAAGTTGGCTCGGTGGCTCAGAGCGAAGTCGCTCGCCAAGTAGGATTTCACCAAGGAGGTCCGTGTTCGATTTCCTGAAACTTTCCTGTGAAACTTTTTTGGACAAAACGAGTTTGTCTGTTTCACATGGGCTAGTCCAACCCCCTGTGAATGGTACTTAACTTTACCTCTTTCTAATTCTGGTCGCTGGGTAGTGACGCAGGAGCGCGTGTGGAAGACGCGTACTCGGAAATGCTACCTGGTGGTTCTCTGGACAACTACGTACTAGTAGGACTAAGACTAATAGTAACGGAGGATAATTCCAATAAAATGATAACAGAGGATTACTCCAAGAGTGCTCAACGCTCAACAAGGGTTGAGAAACGCAACAAATGTAAAAAAAATTAAATAAAAAAAAGTTCTTCGGAGCAGTCAGTTAATTGAGTGTTGGACGAAGTCTGATGAGTGCCGCTCCGTGCGAAGCGCTCCTACCTCGAAGCCTGGTCTTCCCGCGCAAAATCTCGATCCCAGACCGTCTGTTCGCTTCTCTCTCAATCAGTACGTGATAATGTTGAGACGCGGGACTCGCAGCGGCGCGAAGTGCCCCATTCGCTGACGCCTATGTCACGCTTCTCGTGGCTTCCTTCAACTTTCTCGTGTGATTGGTCGAATGATTCCGCCTTTGTTTGATTTTTCTCCGAATCTCAGACTCGTAGTGCGTTAACGTTCGCGCTTTGGTCGGATATCTTTTAACTGCTGTTACTGCTGTAAGGCGTGAAGGGCTGTGACTCCCTCGGTGCGTCTCGTGGGCTGTGGGCGGCCGAAGGGGCCGTGGCTCCGGGCGTGTGTCCCTGGGCCTATTGATACGGTGTCATTGACTGTTCTTTCTTCGTGCGTCGTTAGTGGACCCAACTGACCGAAGTAGTTCCATAGACCAGTTCCGAGAATTTCAGTAGATATTTCACCGCTATTAGCAGATTTTCTCAAAAACGGCTCCAACTTTTTCTTTAAAATTTTGATTGACAGTGCTAAATGTACTCTGAGGTGACATAAACATCAGTTTACTCTATTATTTTGTTTGTTTTTTCAAAAATGTATTTTTTACATTTCTCTCGTGTAGTTAATATTTAATTTTGCGGTATTGTTCACATCATTATATTTGAGTACATGTGCTTCAAATGCCATATAAAGTTTCTCGAAAACTCAACATTTTTTGTGAAAACTAGCCCAATTTTTCGCATTTTACGAAACGCTCTGACCCCATTTTCTCAAAAATCAGGTGGTGCCGCACTGGTGGGAGCTACCTGGTTGGGGAAAAAACGTTATTCGACGACAGGTCGATGTCGGGTCTTGCCATACAGCGGGGGAAAGATCACAGCCATCTCCCGTAGAAAAGCATGCACTATACTTACGGGACTAATGACCCTGTAGACGGGCTCAAAATCACCAAACCACCACCAAACAACGGCTCCAAATTTTTTCTTCAAACTTTTGGAACGCATAGTGATAATTGTACTCTTTAATATGACGTAGAGTTTTTTTCGGGGTATTTTTTGTTTTGTTTTTTCAAAATTACACAAATGTAATTTTTGTGAAAGATATATGACGCTGTTAGTATGCACATTTTCATCAATTTGTAAACACTCTTATATTTGTGAGTTAAAGTGACTTTTAATGAAGGTTTCGAAGATTCACGAATTTTGTGGGAAAAGAGCTTCAAATTCAAAATTTACTGTAACGCTTAAACGCCGTTTTCTCTAAATTAAACGTCTCTAATTTTTTTAAAGAAAATTGCCATTCTGGACGAGGTTTTACTGTTCTCTAATATTCTTAAAATGATATTAGAAAACCGAAAAATTAAGAAAATTTCAAAAACATATACTTCGCGTTGCGATAGATGGTAGTTGCCAAGAGTATGTGGCAAGTCAGAATAGCTACTCGAGACCAAAGGAAATAAAATACTAATATGTAAAAGTTTGTGCCATTCTGTCCCACCACTATTTCTTTATACGACAAAATTGCGAAACGTTAATATTTCCAAACTACAAAATTAATGATAGAGAATATTGTCAGAGAGAAACTCTTGTACAAAATTAGCTCCTTAAAAATTATTGTGTACAACATTTTTCAAAAAAAAAAGAACAAAAACTAGTGGATTTTGCGTAATTGGTGTCTAAAATTGATGAAATTAAAAAAAACACTCAAAAACCTTCCAATTTTTCTTCTTTAAATGTTCTTCTCGTGTGCATCAAGGAAGGTTAAAACGTTATGGTGGTTGTCCTTGAATTGAAACCTTTCTTCTTTAGCGTAGTGGTATGGCGGCGCACTTACAAATACTGTGAGTAAGTATTTGCTACGTTAGCGCCACTAGTTTTCTTTTCCACGTTCCTTGTTCAATGTTTGGAACCCAAAAACAAGTCGCCAATACATATAGTGTTGTGAAACATCTGAATATGTTGTATTTTCGTTTGTATTTGACGAAAAGTTATCGCCTACTGTTACTTCCCAAACGTGAAGAATGTCGTTTCAAAAGGAATGTTTGAAGCCGCGTCTTCTTCTTCTTCCTCTTTTTGTTTTTCTTGTTAAGTGTCAGGGCGGTATTATAAGCGATTCACGTATAGTCTTTTTTCTTTGCTTCTGAGGCTTTCGCACACTGTAAATGGGTGAAATGCCGCACCAGCCCATGTTCGCTTGCATAACGCTGCAAGACCTTTCTGTATCAACACTTCACTTCTGTATGCCTAGGTCCAAACATAGTATTTTCCCAGTCGCAGTTTGCTAGGCGATGTAAGCGACAAATAAAATCTATCACGCGTCAGTGGAGATCAGACGGCGATTCTTGCCGATTGTACATTTGTGCTACAATATTGTTGTAGGAGGGTTTCCCGTTCGTAGAGAAAAGGTTAATAACTAGCGAATTATTGAACCTATAGGAAAAAAGAGTGCACAACGTTGTGTCAGCATCTATTTTGTTCCCCTATTCGAATTGCTTTCTATTTTCGCCAATTGCGCTGGCTACATCCTTACTCCCGGTCGCCCTTCAATCAGCTCGCTTCCTTGTTTCTATGTATAATGTATGGTAACCAAAACTTATCCCCAAAAATAATTCTGGTCGAATTCTCACACACAAACACGTAATGATGCGTAATGACGTAAAATCACTTCAAGGATTGGCACTACGAGAAGTTAGTAGGGTGTGAAGCCATCACGCGTTGCCATCGGCGCATCTAGGCGACGTGGCATGGATACAATGAGAGCCTGGATATGCTGCTGGGGAATACATTGCCACGCGGTTTCTTTGCGTGGCCAGAAAGCATCGGGTGGATGCAGAAGGACACGAAAGAACCGGTTGCCGACCGATCATGCACAAGACAAGTTTGATGGGCGACATGTCAGGCAAATGTGCAGACCAGGGAAGCAGTGGTACCCGTCATTTTCGCAGAAAGCTTGCACATTCCTCGCCATATGCGGTCGGACATTGTCCTTCCAAATTATGGCATGTGGAGCTGTTTGCTGGACGGGCAGTACCCTGTGCTCTAAAACCTCTCTGATGTAGCATTTGCTGTTGAGATTTCCCTGAATAGTGTGAGGCGAGATCGCACATTGCAGCCAATGGCGCCCCAAATTCTCACACTTGACGTTTTTGTGCTGTGGCGCGAAACAATGCAGGCAGGCAGGCAGATTGCAAACACCACAGTAGCGTCGAATACGTACGCTCAATCGCTGTAGCACAAATTGAAGCGCGACTCGCCCGAAAAAACTGTATTTTGCCACTCGGTACACCAGTGAACACGTTCACGTGCCCATTGCTGTCTGACGTGTCGGTTGTTTTTCGTCAACCGAATCCGACGCAGTAGTATGCATGCCCAGTACACTCTCAGTACACGGCGTCGAATCGTCGACGCAGACGTGACCATACCCGTTGCAGTGCTTCAAAGTCGAGCCAACACCGTGGACGACGCCTTTCTGTCGACTAAGGCCATGCGGGCAAGATGGCGGCCATGATGGCGACCATGATGGCGGCCATCTCGCGCTTTGGTTCTATTGAGTTGCCCATTACCCGCTCTTCGCTGTGTACGATTCTCCTCTGTCCACTGGTTATACGCACTCGCTCATCACTGTCGTTGCAGCGCGCTCCGTTCGAGCCTCTATGTCACTGTAGGACAAACCCGCTTCCCGGAGACCGATCATTCTGGCTCGTTGGAACTCTCAGATGCTAATATTGTACTCTTTGGCGTCGACGAAGCCTACCGGCACTTGCACGTTTCCACGTCATTTGACGGCTCTACACTGACTGAGTGTGGTGTTACACTGACCTGACCTGCCAGACAAAGAATGGCGCTTCTAGGCCAACGTGCACACCATCTCTATGCAAATTTGATCACGTTTTATGGGTACACTGTTCTACATATCCATAATTTTTTGAGTAATTCTGACCATTCCTTCTGGGTGTTCCAATTTTCACAAACACCAGTGTACATGGTTTCGTAGTCTGTTAGATGCATTGCATTGATCAGATTTATATACTTTGTAACTATTAATATCTTTTGAAAAACAATTCATAACAGATTTTAAAATCTATACACATAAGTGTTTTCGTGTTTCAGCCGTACATTTATTACTGTATTAAATTAGGCATTAGTATCTTTGCGTTTTCCTTTGCACATGTCGATTACTTTCATTTATTTCAATCATTTAAAAATTGTTGAAACAAAAGATGGAAACAAATAATAAATTTTTTTCATTATTACTTCATGTTATACACAATTTTGTGATACTACTAACGACGAACTTGAGTATGTCCTTACTTAGTATATGCAAATGCAGGTTCACGGGGGAATTTGTATGTCGCGTAAAGGCTTTCCTGAGAGCAACGCTTTCATGATTTATTGCCACTAGAGCACGCATGAATCATAATTCTACGAGATTTACTAGATCTTGTTGGAGCATTTTTGCAGTCGGTTTTGTAATTGTTTTCCTAACGTTAGTCAATTGACACATCGCCTGACCGTTACAACAAGTTTGAATCTTCCAGGTGTACGTTGAATCTTTAGAAGAGCTATCTAGTCACTACGTGTAGGAAAAAATGAAGTTGACCTCATTCTGTCATAAAAAATGTGATAAAAAATCTATAATGTGTGTCTGTAGTAACCCTTTTCGCTCATGCACTCCTGCGAAAAATTATCTTCAACCGTTCAAAAATGGCAAGAGGTGTTAGTTACGTGGTCCTGTAAGTATGTATGCACATTACCAAAGTCATTTAAAACCAGTGTTACCTTATGACATTAGTTTTAACTAAACCTCTTATTTATAATTAGTTCTTACCAATGATAACTAGAATTATGCATGTGTGCTAGGAAAAACTAGATTTGATTAATGTATTTGTGAACATTAATTAAAACCAATTTTGACGGAAATGAGCAGTTAAAATGATTTAACAAACATTCTTAGCAGTTCTTCGAAATATATAAGGGAAAGAACTGCAGAGTGTTGTATAAGAAACAGTAATGTCGTATAATACTGAAAACTGCTGAAAAGGCGAGTACAATTAAGAAAAACTAATACCCCGAAAATTGAAAACCGGCTCGTGTGTTGATACAAAAAATGTTATGAAATTTGTACAATAAAACGAAATGTATCCCTGGTACCATCCACTACGAAGAATTGCTGATTTGGGTGGAGCAAAGGTAAATTCTGCAATTTTCAGAGTTAGGCTAAATGAAATAGTTCATGGAAACCCCAAATCTGGAAACATATAACAGGTATCCGTATCTCTAATTCTACCCTTCTAGTGAGGTCGTAGCATTATTCCAAATATCAAAAAGTTATTTCGGGGTCGAAATTTGACGTTTGTCAAGTTCTTTTTCTTCAGGAAAGGTGCCTGGGAAACATTGCTGTCGCTTTCGTAACACTCTGAAAACCTTTCTTATTATTTATATTTGGGGTAACTATGAAAATGTAGGTCGGGAGACTGGTTCGTGTTCACACCTTTAACTGATGTTTGGTCTGACTAGATTAATTTTAATCATTTGTTAACAAATAAAGGCAGAGAAGTCTAATTTTTATTAGCACACTTGGATACACTTGCACTTCTAGTTTTGGCTAGAAACATTACTTTTCGTGAGAGAGCTTTATCAAAACTACTTTTCGCATTTGCCAGTAATCTAGCATTACATAGTGAAAACTAGTTTTGATAAAGCTCTCTCAAGAAAACTAATGTTTCTAGTCATATATATGTGTATATGGTCATTATCTTGTCAAGGGTACACATTTTCAAAGCGCTTAAACAATATTAACAATTTACACTCTTACGTCATATCTGAGACAACTTGGAATGATTTTCCAGTTCGTGTGCCTGAAGGCAGCCTACAGATCTGCTGTCCTACAGATCGGAGGGCATCTCGACGATGACATAAGAAAATGGCGCGTTGACTCGGAGGATTTGCGTGCTTCTTACTTCCGTCATCCCGGCCATTGCTTCGTGGCCTTATGAGCCGACGCGTTAGATTTTATTTAACTGGCATTGTATTTTAAATAGTATTGAACTCGTTATTTATTATTTTTGCTATAACTTGACAACGCACTGTGTATTCGAATAATACATTAAATAATAATACTTTTTCTTTAATCTTAAAAAATCACGTTTTAAATTGACCTATTTTAGTAGTTAATTTATTGATTATACAATTTCGAAAATAAACAACTAAATGCAATGCAAGAAATACATTTTTTACATTCAAAACTCCATTGAATTTTGTTTTGGATGTAAAACAGCTCAAAACATTCACCTGATGGAGGTCGCTTGCTAGGCCAAGTTTTAGAAGATAATGACAAGAAAAAGTGTGACAAAACATTTTTTATCAGATAGCGTTTGTATGTATTTCGATAGACCACTATTTCCGATTCACGATACTATCTCATTGTTGGATTGATATCTTATTTAGAAATATGAAGAAAAGCAGCTGACGTCTCTGAGATGGGCCACGGAATAGAGGCCGTCATCTGAGAGATGCCCTCCAACCTGTAGAGCGAGCCACCTTCCTGAATGCTCAGAGCTGATAGCCCTTGACGCCATCGTCATCGTAGAGATGCCTTCCGACGTGTAGCACGTTCATGTTACCAGTTGCTTCCGGCCGCGAAGGGTCAACCCGCTCCACGGAGTACAGTTTTGGAGTGCGGTACGGATTCTTAGATTTGTTCATGGGAACAAAGTCTGAATATGTACTTCTATTGGCGTGCGTTAACAGAACTTATTTGTACTACAGTCGAGAATGTTTTGCACTCACGATGATTTTTCAATAACATTTCTGAATGTAAAGGGCGAATGGCGCCGAAACACGATGCACATATTACTGCGATTAGAAAATCAACGCCATGCAGACCTTATTTCAACAAGCCTTTCTTATAAAAAAATGTTATTTATTCGAAAAAATTTTCAGCTCTAGTCTTATGACTGACTTGTTTGTACAGATATTGTCACGTCTACATATACTGACTTTTTATAAAGACTAAAATACAATATTTTTTGTAAAAAATATTTTTAAATTTTTAAACATTCTATGGCATATGTTATTATTACGATTATTTAACGTGTCTGAAATTCTGTACCCCTGTGTAATGTTAACTTTTTCAATGAAATGCAAGAGATAGATGTAAGACACTAACATTACCAAAATAACAGTTAAAACAAATATGTTTTAACGTATATGTCTTACATTTATTTACAATAATGTATTATTTATATTTACATTATTTATGTATTTAATGTCCTGTACCTCAGTGTAAGTTGCAAACGAGAGATCAGATCGTAGCGTTGGATTTTTGATGATTAAACTGAAAGAGCATATTTAGAAATCGTTGAGGACTGTTCAATAACGACATTACCGAAATCATACCGAGAGAGAGTCAGGAGAGAGAGACAGAGGGAGAGAGTGAGTAAATGTGAGAGAGCATCTCACGGAATTGGGAGAATGCAAATTGAGTTACTTCTAAAAAAGTAGACAGTGCATTTATTTGAGTTCTGATATATTTAGTTTAATATTTTTTACGGATACAATGTGTGTAAATTGTCGTATATTATTTAGGGGTCTGTTCATGCATGGAGATGATCTGTTAGAATATCGTTTGTCAACAACGCTACTGTTGTACAACTAACACGAGGGCCATGCATAGTGTGTAACCTAGGACCATGCATGGCTGCAGTCTGCAGAAGCAGGTGAGCGTGATGAGCATGAACCTGAGCGCCAAACTGGACGAGCTTCAGCGTGGTGACCGCCAGCTGGAGACCACTGTTGCACTGTGTGAAATCCGGTCACAGCTTCAGGAACTCACCAAATCTGTCGAGTCATGCCAAAGTGAGGTGAGCGAAGTGAAGCGTGATATGGTGGCCATCAAACATGAGCTTGACACAGTGCAGCAGGTGAAAGAAGAGATCGAAGAATTGCGGGAGTATGTGGATCGATTAGGCGAGCAGAGTCACCGCCGCAAACTTCGCTTGCTCGAACAGGTGACGACAATTTTATAGTTCATAATTGCGCATGTAGTCATGTCAGTGTTAGTTCTTACGAAGATTTTTTTAAACATCGCTTCTGGTTTTATTGTGGCATGTTATGGACACTCGTAGTATTTTCTAAACCTTTGATAGTATTTTCAATGGACTTCTTTTGAGTAAAACCCAAGTTACTTTAACATTTATAAATACAACGATTGTTCTGTTTCTACTTCTCCCTCCTTCCTATCCTCTCTTCTCTCCTTTACTAACCCTCCCGTTTCTCGTAGATTCAATGCGTTTTCGTACAGTTTGGTTAAATAATTTTGTTAGGTCATGTGTGAAGCATCTTTTTTTCTGATTTGATCTAAACTATTAAATTACTAGATACGTATATATTACGTATATATTATTGATGCGTATCGTTTGAAACCTATTCAAATAGTCTTATTTTAAAAAAACCTCCAAAACGTCTGTGATATTGGTCTTCAGAGTATCAATATGTATCAAAGTGTAAGAAGTAGCTTTCATTTGAACATCAAAGTAGGGATATTGTTTACAAAACGTCAAATGTGTGTGAGATTCTTTCTAATTGACTTTATACGAAAGGTTAATTTACTTAACTTAAAATATATTTAACTGCAAATATTTTATGGTTTCACCCATCGATGTTTTTTCCATAATCTGTACAATTAAGAATTTCAGCATTCAGAAAGATTTCCTAATTTTTGAAACCTTCGACCTTCTAGCTCATTTTGTAAGACCACACACCACCAACCGAAGTAATTTCAAATCATTGTTATAACTGAATGAAGGAAAGTTCGTACGTAGTGCAATAGGTTTAGGTAAAGTAGATAATACCTCGTTACTCTGTTCGGTAACGTAATAATTTATTCATTTGGAAACATTGATCAAATTTATCGAATGTATCGTACCTTTTTAAATACACGTCAGAAATTGATTCCAGGCGACGATAACAATGAAATGAATATCCTCTTTTATTTGCGTAAATTTGCATATTGCAACCACCGAAATTAGGTACATTATTAAAAACTGTATTTAATGAAATGTACAATATGAGAAACATAGTTCTGTCATGAAATGATCATACATAGCCAGCGCTCAATAAGTGACATATCACAAAAAATTATTCCCTTCTAGAATTACGGTTTTATCTTGTACATAGTCGTTTGTTTTGTAGTAAAAAACAAAAGTGTTATACTCGTCGTACCGACTGTCTTGTGGAATGCTTAATGTAATTTTTGTTATAAAAATGGACAATTTTGTAACGTATTTCCTTACATTATTAAACATAATTTTTAAGATATGTAACTTTTATTATGTCTTGACGATATTTAAAGAATGTCGATTTGCCTACGATACACGTGTGTTATGATTTTGAGCCCCAAGTATAAATGTTTAACGCTTTCAAATTAGTTCAAATCTTTATTTTGTGTATTATAGATTTTCGTGGTCACATTATTAAGAAGTTGCTACTTTCGGAAAATAAAAAATCATAGACGAATGCATTATATCATGGTATTGCGTTATATCACTTGGAATGTACCGTAAGAACGGGTTACTTTGCCCCAAATTTAGTTATTTTTTAATAACTACATTGAACGTAGAATTGCTTCACTAGTGGTGAAGTTTTGTGGAATCTCCAGTTCTATATAATTATCAAACAATTAACTTGTAATACACATGGTGTAGACATGTTTTCATTTTGAAATAAATAATTCACCAGAGCCAAGTAACCCGTTTTAAGGTATGAGCCAGCTTGATTTTAGAAAATATTTTGAGTGTCTGTTTCTCGAAAAGCACGTTATTTTATTGCACAGTATTTTTCGATATCTGCAAGTTGTTTTAATTGTCTTGAACATTTTTGCGTAATGCTTCTTGCTTAAAAAAATTGTTTGCAGAAAAATAACTCGTAAAAGAATGGTATACTATATAAATCTTCCATTTCCAACTAGTTTATGAAGTATTATTTTTTATTACATTGCTAATTGAAATGTTTTCTCTGATTTTACTCTCCCATATCACAATGATTAACATATATCACACTGCAGTTTGATTAAGTAACGCCTTATTTTACTTTACGTAAGTTAAACTTTTATTTTGCTTCATGGAGCATCGATGTGTTTGTTTGAATTCGTTGTTTATTTAGTATTGACGTATAGTGAGAATAATTAATAGTAAAAATATTGTTGTCAAATATAACCTGTTTCACGTCTTGCATGCTTTAGCGGAGACATACAACCAAAAATTGAATATCTGTATATATTTTCTACAATATGTTTACTACATTAGAAAGTTGAAATATTTTTATGATCTGATTGATGTTTTTGAAGTGCTGTATTAGATATATTCTACTTCATTTTCTATAGAGGTATCCAGACGCGCCTACTTATAGTGTTGGCCGCAAACAGTGACATCACCAAATATTTTAAAATTAGTTCCCCCAAAATGTTACACATGTTATTTTCTCGTCATACTACGTAGGTAGTAAAACTAAAGTATGTAATCGTGCGGTGGAAATCGGCGATTTCACGAAAACAAAAATTATTGTCGTGCCCTGATAACGAAAAAGTTGATCAATTCTTTTTCCTAAACGTTTAGAGTAAATTAATTAGTAAGTAATTGAAAAGTAAATTACATATTTATACGAAGATGAAGTAAATTACTTATTCTAACACATTTTGTAGTCAGAATTTGTTTTGTGGGTCCTTAATACCAAAAGGTCGATTATGGCAAAACGTCAGTGTCTGGCCGGCCGTCCGTGCGTCTGTCGGTGCTCAGCGTTAGCACTAACACTATTCAGACGATTTCCTCAAAATTGATATTTAGTGATCGTTTTGAACGAACACGAGGTTTTGCCAGTTCGAAAAGGTCATACTGATTTTTGGATGTAATTTAAATGAAGCCTCGGCATTTTGAAAATGTTCTGAAAAATGGCTCAATTTGTTGGATAAACTTTGCCCTCGGATAGCATATAACTCAAACATTTAAGGGTTGTACGAATTTCTCCGGAATGACGAGACATCATTAGATTCCAGGCCATGAAAGTCTTTTGGAAAAGTCGGCGGAAAGTTATTGCCCAAAATATAGGTATATTAATTTCCATTTTCTCTTCAAAATCAAAGAAATGATCCTTTAAGAGGTACAATTCATCAGTATAATCTCTTTTTGAATCCAAAGTGTTGCGATTTTGTTATTGTGTTAACTCAAGGAGTGCAATAATTGCAAGTTACAAAGACGAAGTTTGTTAAGAGTTGTCCATCCATAAGCAAGAATTGTTCAATTAAGACTCTTGTTAATTTATTTCAAATTATTGCTATATTCAACAAAAATCTGAATAATTTTATAAAACAAGGAAGTAATTCGCCATTGAAACATTCCTACTCCTTGAATAAAGGTTTTTATGGGACAATTAAAAAATAATAAACATGAAAGAGTAAACGACAGTGAAGAATATAAACACAATTCAAATCTCGGTTGTTGGATTGAACAAACCCGGCAAATATATTTTCGGTTAAAGCCATTATTCCACGCTTCGGGCCGCTTCAACTTGCACATGTACACTCTTTCTGGAGTTTGAGGGGACAAAAGCGGAGTCAGGGATAGCTGACCCGTGCTCGTAAGAGTGCCGGATTTCTAAGGCGTGCTATTTGCTCGTGCGGGCGCGGCTTTAATATCCCTGCTCTAGAAATGAGATTCTGACTTATGCCAGGTCGCAAAAACAGAGTCAGTGGGCGTCAGCCCCTGGCGTGCAGAGCGCGGAAAGAAATAGTATGGTCATGCAAGCGAGGGAAAAATAACACAGAATACGTTTCGCACGTGGCGGTCATAGAATCAGAAAGTGAGGAATATTGTTTGCAATTACCCTCAGTCGTACTGCAACATGCGAGGGATTGGATCACAATGGCCCTCGCCTCGCCTGATTGCGTCGCAACATCAAGCATGTCGTTTGGTACGTCGCATTCGCGCTAATATGTGTTTTGTTGCGCGAGTACGAGAGTCGAAGCGCATAAATAAAAAAGCTTCATTCGATTCCGGAAACTCTTAGCGCACTCTCGAGCTGCAGCATTGGCGTTGCTCGGGCGTTCCACCCAGGTACATTCTGCAGTCAGGCATCTGCGTCCATTTTTTGCGGTACCAACAACGCGTCACGACCTACCTCAAGTCTCTACATTTTAATAAATACTGTTTACTCTTTTAATGCACCTTTTCTTCTTCACTAGCCTTTTACGTATGTTGAATGACCATGTGATTACTCTGCGTGGCGACCAGTGTTAGACGGTTTATTTGAGATTGCAGGGGTCTCTTAAACTTCGGGGCTTTGTGGTGGATGAGGGACCACGAGAAAGAACCGTTTATTTTCTCTCTGGATACCACCCCTTGCCCTCTTCCGCAAGCAAGACGATACCTCATGTAAAGAACGTTGGCCTATATAATATTTTTGCTAAGATATTTACAAACCGAGAAAGCCTTTATATTTTATAACGTGAAAGAAACACAATTAATAGTGTCTGCCTAATAAAGTTTGCAATGAAAATCGGAAAAGTTAGGAAAGAATGCAGCGATGCTTTATCACCATACCGGATTCATTCTGTTCAAATGTCGATCCGACGAAGAGACTGAAAATCTATTCAAAGAAAAGGAACTGAAGGCCTCCGCGTGCATTTATCTGTCCACCACTTATTAAATTTCTACAAAGGTGTAGTAAATCATAATTACATCTCTAGAGAAACCAAGGAAGACAATCAGATTTTCCTGTTGAAAAAGGTTACTTACGAATTCATATTCCTGCGTATCTACCCCCCGCCCCTCCAAAGCATCTCAACGCTCACATTCCAATCTCATATTTTTTCGCAAAGGATCTCGTGTGGGTTTTAGAATCTGCGCGTTCGAAAGTAGATACAGAATTTTCTGCCCTGTTGAGAGTGACAAGAGGCACGACCATACCCAGCAAACGTTGCATGACAAATTCAATGACCTGCAGAGTATGACGTGCTGGGGGAATCACTCGCCGAACCATTCCAAATGTTCCAAATCGAAAGAATCTCGAGACTTCTAGAAAGTGTCCTTTCCTGAAGCGCGGTGGCGTTACCAGGTCAGAAACTCAGTTGCTCTATAAAGAGGTTTTACGCCCTGACATCGTACTCGCTTATTACAAATGTCCCAACCTTCAAGAATAAAACGCCGAACTCTGTCTATATCGATGAATGTCAAGTCTCCCTAGAAAACATGATTGCAACGGTCAAGAGTATTATCCCGTGTATCACAATCATGAAAAGGAAACTACGAGTACTTCGAGACTGATGCAATCGCAACTAGTATGTTCCCCTCCAAAGCGTGGGCCATAAGGATAAATCTACCTATCTCGGTCACCTGCGGCAAGGGTCGGGAGAGACTCCCAACACACAGAGTATCCTCTCGCGCAATGTCAAAACGACTGTGCACGAGGATACCGTGCGAGGGGCATAAACTCGTTCCTGAAGGAGATGAACGAGAGAAACAAGAAATCGAACAATTAAATTTCCATCATGACTATTTCGTATACTGTTAATGCACATTCTGGTGAATTGAGGTTTGATAATTTCTCGCCAGACTATTTATAATTTTTCTGCGGAAACACTTTTCCCCCCAACTTCCTCCTTTCTTAGAAGCTTTTATCGATTCTGGCTCGACACATGACCCACTTTCAAGCTGTATGACACAGTTCGCATTCCTACCATGATGAGATATGAGACCGTTAAAATCTGAGTAAGATACGAAAAGATAGACAATGCACATGCGAAGATGAGTCATCCCGTACGATTGCTGTTTAGAAAACATCGATTAGGATCAAATATCAAATGTAAAACATATATTGTAAAAATTGGACCTTGGAATATTGTAAAAACCCGAAATATAAAAAAAATCGACCTTATCAACTACAAACCTTTAAAGAATGTCGTTCAAAGAGATAACGATAGAGAAGTGGCCCATCCGCCATCATTGTCTAGTCTCTTTAACCAGTATTTTTTGGGAATTGAGCCTGATATACCATGAGCCTTCAGCTACAAAATTCATCATCAGATATTTCCACAAACATTGTCGACACAATGTTTGTTTCAGAAACTTCTTCGTATGAAACTCAAAATTATCGGGAAAATAAAAAAAAAATATTCGACCGGTTGGGGATGCATTTGCGTATTGATTGTTAAAAAAATGTGCAGCTATTATACACCCGTTAACTCTCATTTTTAACATCCTTATACACGGCACATTTCCAGATATTTTCAAAACAGCCAAGATTAAGTGGCTATTCAAAAAGGCAACAAAGATGAAATTCAGAATTATCGCCAATAATCAGAAAATCAGATTTTTACGTACAAATTGAAACATTTATCTGTAAATATGAAGAGTGTTTAGATAGCTAACAAGGATTTAAAAAATCAAAATCTTCAGAAACAGTCAATTATCTTTTCTTAAATATGTCGCTTCATCCATGGATCAAAATGAAGCGTCTATTGGAATATGTTTAGATCTTTCAAAGAATTTTGACATTATTGATATAACATTTTGTTTGAAAATTACCTTCGTATGGGATTCATGGTATTGCTCTAGATTAGTTGTGTTCGTACCTTAAACAAGAATTTCAGAGAGTAGTAATACCGTACTGGAATGATAGGACGTCATATACTCATCTTTCTGCTTCATTGCCGGTTGTAAATGGGGTCTCGCAGGATTCCATTTTAGATACTTTTCTCTTCCTTCCATAGTAAACAATATGCCCTCGACGATTACAAAGGGAAGAACATTTCTCCTTGCTGTTCAATGTTCTTTAGAATAAAAAACAGTAACTAGTACAATATCAGATTTTCAAAGTGGTTTCGTAATAATAAATTATTAGTAATCGGGAAATGGAAGGAAAATTGTTTCAATTGGTTGTTATATTTGAAATGAAGAATTGTGTGCTCAAATGAATATGAACGTCATGCAATTGCCTGATGTTAAAGTAACAAGATTTTGTCTTCTCTCAATTCGGTCAAATATCACATGGAGCGTGTATTTTAATGAATTGAACTCTAAATTAAGTTCATGGGGCTATGCGTCCAGAATTCTTTCAAATTCAGTCAACCTTCATATTACTTGTTATGTATATTTTGCGAATGTTAATTCCCACACGAGTTTGCTTAATATTTTGGGGAAACACTTCGTATAGCTTCCAGAATTTTGAGGATTGCTGCTAAACGCGAATATTCCCTACGTGAGAGAAGAAATGTGTGAGAAAATGGCCTTTCATATAAGGAGATCGTCAGTTCCCCAAACTTCACCCCGAGATTTATCAACATGAATAGAATTGGAGTACTGTGTGCTATTTGAGTTACCTGAACGTCGATTATAATGTTCCTCTTTGCATGGAGGAATGCTCCTTTTGTCTCGTTCGTCCAAAAGTTTCTGCTCGAGAACCTGACCCTGATCGCAATTAAATGTTAAGCATCTCCTTGAAAATCCCGCTATTTCCTCTTTAACCTCTTCACCTGAATGGCGGTCGACCATTGCATTCCTTTGGCATTGAAGCCAAGTCTTTTGTCATCGCAATGCCCAAGGTATGTAAGTACGAAACAATCCATGAAATTACCGCTCAATCTCGTTCACTCGCGGCTGCAAGCTATTAAAGGGAATGGGAAACGCTCGTGTGGTCTCCCTTCTGGAATACACGTGTAAATCCATATAATGTGATTTAAGAAGGCAACAGTCAACTTTAGACCTTCTAATCACACAAGTTACTCTTCGTTTGTGCTACAACTTATTGAACCCATCATTGTTCCCAAGAAACTCACCTTGGGATACGGCATTCACCGTGCCTTACTTTCTTTGGTACTGAGGTGGAAATTCTATTGTGCTTGGTACATTTTAACAAAGACTTTTCGAGTTCCCATTGGTTAAAAGCTTTTTCCCAATCACCACTTGGAACCCGGGTCTTCCAAGGATCAATTCTGAGCTATGATGCAACTAGGATCATCTGTTTGTGTGTATTGCGGTAAAGGTCTAGTGTACTGTCACTTTGATTTTGTATTATATATTTTAATTATTGATTTATATGGTTTTATAAAATATTCAATTGAGATATTGAATAAATACGTTCTTATAAAAATGAGTAATAACTGTTCGACTAAGATTTGTTTCAGGTTTTTCCACTCCCCTTCCGATGGGCCCTACCGATTCTGATTGTCACTCAATAGAGTGACAAACATGCCATTGCTATTAACGAAGCTACATGTTATTCAAAGGCAATAACAGCTCGTCCTTATTATATTCCAAGAACTGAGCGATAAACTAGTTGCACGTTTTCCACCTATATTTCCAAATGCACAATCGCATACGTAAGATAAAGAGCCGATGTGTGTTACTATTGAAAATCATTAGCACTTTCATTATATCTTATTGGATTCAGAATATGTCCCGTAAGTTTATAGAACCCTTATCCGTTCTGTTTTGAATTATGGAAGTATTGTCTATGGATAAGCTTGTACGTCGACGCTCTGGCGTTTGAATACCGTCGATAATACGGGTATTAGTATATCAGCACAGGCATCCGCGCGAGCCGCAATCAAGCACTACACTTGCCGGATTTATGACCATAGCAGTTGACGCGCACAAAAAAACGGAATAAACATTCAATCAATCCAGGCGACTAAACTTCGATTAAAACAGGAAAACTTTGAAGGTCCCGAGCGGCCAGGTGAGGGGACACTGTCATCGAATCGTGAACTTCGTTACGAATTAAAGTTTTGATATGGAACCTCCCGATTGGACGACAGTATCCCTCTTTCTTTTCAGCTCCTGACTTAAGGACTTCGTGTTTTATTCGAAGTATAGGTGATTACTTGACACGAAATATATGACAGCAGCTAAAATGGCCACGAGGAAATCAGATATAGAAATTTTAAACTCTTGTAGATCAAGAACCCAATAAATACTTTAAGACTCTCACGTCGTGTGATACTCAGCGCTAGGAGATTATTTGAACGCGTCTTCAGATATGTCATTGCGAATTTTTTTGACAAATATCTTCTTCGCGGTGACCTGCGATGAATAGAAGTGCTTGTTTTGAAGTGCTCAGTAATTATGAAACTTCTCTCTGCCAACTTCTTCGCTTTGTATGTGGAAATGGAATGTATATATATAATGTGATACGGATGCCAATACCTTCGATATCGAAGTACCTTAAACTTTTATCTTCATCTTTCTACTTGAACTGTTTGACCAATGTCCGATACATTGAACTAAATACTCACCCAATGATAAGAGCTCGCCCCGCACCAGCCTGACAGCGGCTATTGAAGGGTAGCCCGGCATACGAATGAAACAAACAGAAGTGGCAAAAATGCGATGTACGACGAATAATAACGAAGAAGGTGGTGCACACTTTTTCTCGATTTGTGTATTAATTTCAGACTTATTAATAATTTAACAGCATATTCAGTGGAACTGGAATGTCAGAGATGAAACATTAGTGAAGATGGCTGACTGTGGTGGATTGTCGCTTGGTCTAAAGGTCATAGACATACTGTAAATATAGATAACAGGAAAGATGTGGAAAGAAAATGTCTCAATGGTTACGATGAAAAAGATTAACGCCACGAGAAAAGACTCAAAGTGTAAAACAGAAACGGAATGAAATCTTCTCTCGACTAGTAGTGCAACAAAGTGATTACTTTCTCGAAGTTCAACGAAAATGAGACCTGCGCCATTCGATTATGCTCCTCTTCTTCGTGGAATCCATCCATGGAATCGTTCCATGGAATAAAAATTAAAAAAATCTTTGGAGCGGGTTTTGAGACAATTTTTTAAATAAGTAAATTGCATTCATTTCAAGCACAAAAAAATAGAGAGAATGATGAGCACTTTTTTCAAAATTAGTTTTAGCGTAATTTTTATTTTTAGCAAATACCATTTATATTCTTCTCAAAAAGTTCAGTTTTTTAAATTATATTTTCTCAAAAAGACTCTTAAAACTTTTCTCAAAATATTTTATTCCTTTTTTATTCCTTACGAATATTAGAAAACACGTGTATAAAAAAACATTCCCATTTTCATTTAAACTTGTATTTTCGAAAACTGCAAAAAAAAAAGAAAAGATTGCATAACTACAAATTTGCTGATACTGATATTCTTTCGTAATGAAATATGTTCTGTGAAACTTGATCTTGAAATAATGTAAATAAAAGAAATATTTTTTTAGAATTGCAAACACAAATGTAGAACTTTCAGATTCTAAACACAAAGGTTGAATTTTATTTGTGCGGATGGTAGCAGAGGGGTAATGCGAATGACATGCTGACTCTAATAGCACGAGTTCAAGCTCCAGCGCTGAGAAAAAATGTACTCATTGGAAATACTTTTGCAGGTTTACGTAATTATAATATTGCAGAGTCGTTAATAAAGAAGTGAGGAAGTATGTGATGATGTAGCACCACTCTTCATACTTTTGGTATGTCGCGAACGGTTGTACCGTATCTACGATATGTTATTGCAGTATTCGTGAAGACTTTGCATTAAAATATTTATTTTTTTGTTGGGTTATACTAGAGTATTTTCTTTGTTGTTCTTGAGCAAGAAGCTTTACTCCTATTCATAATCATTTTGCATATTGTTCAACAGCAGTTTTTGTTGCTTCTGGTCACTAATTACTAGTAACTACTTTGCTTTCGACATAGCTGACATGTGACAGCAAGGTTCCAAAAGAAATAAGCTCATTTAAAAATTGCTTTTGTACCTGTTGCATTATAGAACAACAATATCGATACTTTTGGTACGAACAGAATTGTTGTAATATATATTGTGACGAAACGGCGGTCATAAAGACCATGCATTTTTATTTAGGAAATCTGAACGGCACAGGATTCTTGGTAGGGAGAAAGATTGGTAGATGATCGCATGTGAACGTAAGAACAACACGACACGGTTGCGAGATTCTGGTGTTCAGCCGCAACACGAAACACAAACAACTTAAATCTACCAGTAAAAAGGTTTCAAATATCTCTAAAAAACTTTCGAGTTAATAATTGTTAATATTCGTAAATGGGATCCTATCGATAACTTCTCTTACTTTAAATTGAATCTATAAACATTACATTTACTTTGTCAATTTCATCTACATACAATTTATAAAACTTTGTTACCATTTCTTCCTGATCAAATGCAATAAACCTTTCCCAATCTAAAAATTACTAATCTTATTTAACAAAAAAAACTCTTACCCTTCTCGGTTTGAAACAAAAGAAAATCAAATGTTCTTAATTTTGATACTTGATTCTACTCTTTCGGTTCGTGACGTTAACGTTTGGAAACCATATCCAATTGGGAATATTGTACTTTAGAAAAGACCTCCCTGAGTTCTGATTAAATTTTAGCTATGTTAAACGTAGTTTCCCCGTTCTTCTCTAGCTATTCACAAAGCGAACTTTTGATACTCAGCGTTCGTTGCTTTGGTCGCGCGGGCTGCCAACACTGCTGCCGAGGTCACGCTGTTAACTCCTCGACCACACAGCTGCAGTGCGCGAGTTCAAGAGCCAGCTCCGGTCCGCCGCGAGCCCTGCAGGGTCGCCTGCGGTCCTCGTTCTCGTCCACCCGTTTTCGACCACGTGCTCTTCCGATCTTCTCACGCTCCTCGTGTTCTTTTCTTCTTCCGCTCCCCGTCTGTGGCAGAAACGCTCATTGCGAGCAGTATGTTCACGATCCGGACTTGCGTGAAATCTAAATAAAGTTCGTACACTCGTAAATTGAATGCACATCATTCGCAGGCCGTCCTTCCATTAAAACTCTTTTTACGTGCGAGATAACAGATCGTACTTTTTTGCTGATTGTTTCTCGTATTTGAATGTAGTAAAACTTGAATAGCTCAACATACGGTTAATTCATTGTTCATGCAAATTACTACCTTCCAAAAATTCAGCTTTTTTGGAATAAAAGAACTGCGCAATGCACTTCTAACTCGCGAATCACTCCCACCTCTCGATACAAGCCAAAAAATCATGTCCTCTCTCCGCCTAAATCCCACTCACCTGTTCACACCGCTGTGAAGATAAGAACGACCTGTCCACCCCGCTGCCAAGATAAGTAGTGGTAGCTGCTGACCTCTGGTCATCGCTTCCGCCCCTACCGCGCCCTCCTTTGCGCGGCAGTTTTAAATGTGTGCTCCTCTGCACTTGCTCTCCGCATCGACATATATCAGTTCGGTCTTATATATAATATTAGGCTGTATCGAAAAAATAGAAGGCACTCTCGGTGAAAGAGTTGGTTTTCGATGCAAGAATAACATCGGCACCAATAAAACAGTTTTTAAAATGTGTTTGGGGATGCTACAAATCCCATAAACACAAAAGTTTTCGTCATTTTCGCTACTTATTTAGAAAATAAGGAATGAATATTATTTAATGTTATTTTTCAACGGGTTTTGGCTGAGGCGGTGCTCACGTTACCTCGTAACAACTTTTTAATCATCAAACACTAGGTATTGGACTCGAGCAATTTGCCAAATTAGCTTTAATATGGCCATTTTGCGTAAAAACCATGGAAGTAGCCACTTTTCAAATGGCCATAGGTATGTAAATTTTGATCTAAAATGCTTTTAATTTAGATAAGATTAAAAATTGAAAGCTCTTCTGTTAATAACTTTGCTTTGCGCAATTTAACGTTTCCACTGCTAGCTATTAAACTTGCGCCGCGCTCCATCACTGATAACAACCCACTTTAGAAACCGCACTGGTGTGAATGATTTCGCGAATGCGCATCGGACATATTCGTAAGAGATATCAAACGGGTTTGGATGATACTACAGTTTAAAAGTCAGTGTACGACATTTGGAAGTCCAACTTTGGAAACCTCTTTTGGGTGCTTTTGCTTAGCAGCGTTTTACTTCCTCGCGAAACAATCTATTATTTTACTTCATGAACTTCAGGGAGACATCACAGCATTCGCTCAGTGGATCGAGAGAAACGACGAAAAACATAGTCGAGATAAATACTTTCGAAAAAGTTTATAAATTGGATTGTTCTACTGAAAGGCCACGACCGCAAAACCGGCGTCGCTAGGCGAATTGGTTATCTACGTGAAGTCACGAAGGTTACGCGAATTCGAGACATCGCAGGTTGCTAGTGGGGTGACTGACAACGAACCTCGGTATCTTACGGCGCCGAGGCCAATTGTCATTTACGGGAAATATAATGGCTAAATAAAAATACAAATAAAGAAAAATATTACAAGGGAGGTGTCTTTTCCATTGCACGCGAGCAAGGAAAGTGGCTGTCAAATTGGTCGCGGTTTGCAATACTGTTGATAAAATCCAGAAAAATAACTTTCTTCTTTTCGACGCTTTCATTTCACTTTAACGCGTTCTTTCCTCTTAAAAAAAGAAAATTTAACATTTTACGGAAAAGGAATCCTCGAATAACAGGAGGGATCAGGACGTCTTGTAAAACCAGAGGAATTCTTTATTTCAATTCTAAGCATCTTAACGTATCACTCAATATTTTTGTGGCGACAGCCGAGTGAATAACCAGGGGGTTGCAGCTCCATCGAAGCCGGCAATGTAATTTCCGAAATTCATAGCACTAATTCATAGCACTAATACATAAAACGTAAGCAAGTCATGTAAATTGATTAAAACTAAGTTTAATACAAGTCTATATTGTAACATATCTTACATAATTGTATGAGTAGTGTTCTTGTCAGGTATGTTCATCTCCCTCTCACATCCTCTGACAGCTGATTTCCAGTGGGTACTGAAGCATTGAAGTAGTTGTTGGTAATAGAATTCGTACTAAAAATTACGAGTTAGAATTCGAAAATATGATCACACTCCAGCAGTTTGCAACGTGCACTATTGTTTGGAGACATGCTAAATTATTCTGTGGTCTTGGTTGTTATTATTACTAGTAGTAGTGCTGGTGGAAGAAATACAAATTTTGGTTTTGAATATACCTGTGCACGATCACACATTTTCTCTCTCTTTCTCATACACACACATTTTCTCTCTCTCTCTCTCTCTCTCATACACATTTTCTCTCTCTCTCTCTCTCATACACA
>BOPP01000050.1:7965334-8013202 GCA_017312745.1 Gryllus bimaculatus | reverse complement strand
TACACACACACACACACACACATTCTCTCTCTCATACACACACACACACACACACATTCTCTCTCTCTCTTATAATCATCTTTTTTTGGCTAAGAGAGAAAAAAATATGATTATAAGTGATTTTTTCTCGTGAATTCAAATTTGATATCGGTTTTACCCCATATGCAAGGTTTCCGAGTGCCAGGCATTTCTAATTCCAAACACTTTCATACTTTTTACATTCTGCACTACACAATATTTAAACATTCAAAATCACCTAGAAAGTAGGAAATGATTTTCTGCCATGTTTCGCCTGTGAAGCATCCCTCTTAATGGTCCAACAATACTACAGTATACTATAACAATTACTATAGTACCAGCATAGCAGGATTCAATTTGCTTTGATATCTCTTTTCCATACCCGAGATTTCCCGATGAAAGTGTTCCTCGGGCTCATCAGTCGCTGCGCCAAGATTTTCTGGGGAAAAATCTAGATGCTAGTGCAGTAAGTGTACTTTTAAGGACATATTTCAACCCAAATTTACATAATATGTCACAAAACTTCGAGGAACAGTTGCTTGCAGTGCTTGCCAAGCTCTTGTTTCTTGTGCATACAATTGTTCTTGAGACTTCATCATTCATTAATTATCGTCGAATTTGTGGATCCACAAATATTCCTTCTTTAATTTTTAGTACCTAATTTTAGGTAACTTCTGTTTTTGAAGTACCTGAAACCAGAAGTATTGTCTGACTTCGTTGAAGTTCCTATTTAATCCTAAGTATCGGAGGTAGATACACATTCTTAGGATTACATAAAAATGCTTTATCACATTTTTTCTGTCCAGAAATGAGTAATTTGCATTTGGACAATTCGTTTTTAATGAAATGTTTTTCCTGTCCCTACTATCCCATTCACAAAAAAACAGCACTGTGTAATCAAGCTGCAGGCCAAGAATAAGTGTAATTACCTTAAGTTACCACAAAAATCCTATCATACACTGCATATCAGAGCTTTTCCAATATTATTTTAAAGTTTTCATATGTTTATTTCATAATAGAAGAGTGTGTCACAGGAACCGTTGGTCAATTATTGCCATTAGAAGTACGGTTCTACAGTTTACTATAGAGGAATCAGTGAAAAAGCGCCATTATATTGGATTATGTTCATTGTGTGTCGCCAGAATAGAAGAAATGTAAACGCTAAGCCATTTTCTTCCGAAAATTGTCTTAAAATTGAAAATGATGATTACGATAAGTACTTATCATTGTTATTTTAAAGAAGATTCCTGCCTATTAGCCGGGACCCAGGCATTTGACTGTTTATTAGACATCTTTAAATGTATGAGTTCTTCTTGAGTCAATAAATGAGACTCAAATGGACAGCTTTATTCAAAATTTGTCTCACCAGAAAAATCTGCTTCTCCTTCTTTCTTACGCGTAAGCAAAACTGTACTCTCTACATCTCATGTCACGTGCTCTGGTTTTTATATGGGCAATTCTTCGCAGCGTGGAACTGGGCTTACCACTGATTCCAAGTTAGGGTACACCATTGTATGTTTTGATTTTGATTCCATGAATGTGAAGCAGAAATAGAGTGATCTTCGTGTACCCTCCAAATCTTAGGGCTGGTCGGTGCCAGACCGACCTATATTATTTCAATAGTATACATACTGTATGCGCGTCTACCACTCAACTAATCTTGATAAGAATAGACAGTATTTCGTTAAACTACTTCTAAACAAAGCGATCTAGGGTCTTAAAATCTGGAATTTTTGAGGCGGGTTATCCCAGAGACACGTTCCTCGCACCATAATCAATTGACTTCAAATATTTTTATTTAATTACTGTGAATTGTTACAAGAAAATCTGCCAATAACACAGAATAATCCTTTGTTCAAAATTTGTTTCAAACATCAGTTTTATTGCTTGCTATTTTCATTTGATATTCTCTAAGTAAATTGGAAGTAACATTTATATATTTATTAAACAAATAAATACGTTTTGTTAACAACGTTCACTTTTGATATGGAAATGCAAGGCTAGAGAAGAGGGTAGATATACGAGAGTTCTCGCACGGGTACGCTAGTTATTAATTATTAGTAAAAATCTATAGATATTTTTCCAGAATTAGTAAACTGGTGATGCTCCAACAGCACGCACTTTCTCGTATTAGTAACGATTAGGCAAGATAACGTTACTCGTATCGCAATTCCTACCCTTATGAACACATCTCGGCCATCACTTTTAAAACACATTAAAAATCGTAGCGCATGAGGTGCAAAACTAATTTTTTTAAAGCTAATTCAACACAAATGTTTAATCTAAAACTGCGTTCCATTTAGCGAAGAAATATTTTTAATAATGAGCATTATTATTATTATTATTATTATCATTATCATCATTATCATTAATATTTTTCACGCAATGGACCGGAGATCTTCACGCACTCATTGATCCCACCGTCATGTTTTCGGTCGTTCCAACAGACGAATTGCCTTTAGAGTGCTAACGTGGTGTTTCGCTTTCATAGAGACCAGTTGGCACAGTCAATAGCTTAGCGAAATGAGTGCGGGCCCTCCCGGAAAACGTTTATCCGGACCTTCTTTATAAAAGTGTATGTAAACACAAGTAGTGCCGGTACATCATCAGTCTATGATTACTACATAGACAATCGAACACCTTCAGCTTAAAAATAGACACTCACATTTTAGGCTCGAGCTTTATGCCACTGGGGAAAGGTGCCACTGTGGTGTCTTGTGCTTCGTTTTAGGATTATTTTAGTTGTTCTGGGTACATACAATGAGAAGTAATTCTAAGA
Source organism: Gryllus bimaculatus (assembly GCA_017312745.1). NCBI lineage: Eukaryota > Metazoa > Arthropoda > Insecta > Orthoptera > Gryllidae > Gryllus > Gryllus bimaculatus. Next base: position 8,010,405 of record BOPP01000050.1, on the reverse strand, counting down.
ATTACAAACGTCCTTGTCGCGGCGTTGCCATTCTCGTATTAGACCTGGTATGAACTAAACCGTGGTCACTATTACAGTGAAAACTACCTTGTATATTAAAAAAGGTACAACAGCACACGCTTTATTCTTTTATCTGAAACGAATACGTAATATTCGTATTATAGTATTGTAAATTGTATCCAACTAACCTTTAATTCATCTCCTGAAAGACTCGGGAGCGCAAAAAATTACATGAAACTACATAGTTTCAAAAAAATTGTTCATGACCGTATTTAAAGATTTATTTGTAAAGAACAGATTTCATTAATTAAAAAATCTATATAATCAGGTGCGTGGTTGTGCAAGTTCTCAGTATGTAGTTTTGTAGTTTAGTAAAGGGGTGAGGATAGGTCAATGAATAGGAAGGAAAGATCGCGCGCGGTCCGTGACCCGATAGTTATGGTGTCGCTCAGGTTTTCGCCTGTGTTGATCGTAAAAAACTACCGATCAGAGCAGCCGGCCGCTAGAATTCTCCAGACACCGGCTGTATTCGACCTAGCTATCTCCTTAGATCGAAAATCCTGCCACCGTCGGGAGTCTTAACTCTAGAGCCTCCCCGTCAGAGGCACTGCACTGACCTCAGTTGATACCCTGAGCATCGTTTGCTGCTAGTTACGCATCATTGAAAGATCAGGAATGAGAAGTCGCGAATTAACAATAATATAATTGCATTTTTCAATCAAAATAGAAACGGTTTCATTTTATTTGTATTTCTCCAGTTTTTCTGAGAATCTAACGAAACTACTGACATCTCTCAAATGGCCAGAGTTTGCTTAGTTTTCCGTCTATATATGCGTCTATTTGAAATCATCTTCTACCTATATAAATGCAATTGGAGTGTCTGTTATTTCGAAATAAATTTTATATTCTCAAGTGCTTATTTAGATAAAAAAATTCAATTGTTTTTACGATTTTCGTGTTTGTTCATGGTACAATCTGAAACAGCTTAACTAATTTCAATGCGATTTTCACTGAGAGCAAGATTGTTTTGTCGGACATAACGTAGACTACTCGTTTTCAATTATTATTTTTTTATACAAATTTACAGTTTTATTCCAATACCTATGATATTTGTATACGTGACTTCAATACAAGACAACAGTTATGTATGTAATTTTATAAAAAATACCCCTACCCCCTCCCAGTACACCGTACAATAAAATTTAAGTGTGCTCTGAAATTGCTTCCACATATCTTGAAAATCCGGAGGAAAATCATTACTGTATACTACACGTTTTTTTAAAGTCCATTCAATTTTCTACACAATGCTTTTGAGTTTATGATAATAGTGTCATTGCGCTTTCAGTATACGATGTATAAGTAGTTACTGGTTCGCCGTGAGTGTGCAACAATGCAGCTGTTTAGAGCTGCCCCTAGCACCGATGGTTGTAGCGACAACCATAGCAAGCATGGTTGGGTGTGAGCGGGACTGGACGAGGAGGGACAGGGTAGAGCTGGGCAGGATGACATCGAGCGGGGCGCCACAGAGCAGAACAGACCGTGTTGGGTGAGAGTTGATGAACGGCAGGACCGCACTGGAACATTTTATAGAATTCATTTTTCCAGGTCTGGTAGACGGTTGTAACTGATGAATATTCGGACAATGCGGGGTATTTCTAGTTAGTAATATACATTTAGGTAAAACAAGTCAGGGGATAGCAATATGCAAATGTGCAGATGGCATTATATCACATACAACAGGTAGAAGAGGGCAGTGCGTTGGCAGAGCTTACATTTGTACTAAAGTGATTCATGTGAAAGGTTTTTGTCATGATTATGGCCACACGACGGGAATTAACGGAGTTTGAACGCGGAATGGTAGTGGGAGCTAGAAACATGGAACATTTCATTTCGAAAATCGTAAGAGAATTCAATATTCCGAGATCCACAGAGTTAAAAGTGTTCCGAGACTACCTCATTTCAGGCATAACGTCTCACCACGGACAATGCAGTCGCTAACGGCATTCACTTTGAGAGCAGCAGCGTTTGCATAGAATTGTCAGCGCAAAGAGACAAGCAATACTGCGTGAATTAATAGCAGAAATAATTGTGGGATGTGCGAAGAACGTTTCCTTTAGCACGAAATCATATCCGTTGTGGCGAAATTTGGCATTAATGGCAGCAGCAGACAGGCTCGAGTGCCTTTGCCAACAGCACTACATCGCCTGCAGCCTGTCCTGGCCTCATGGCCGTATCGAGTGGACACTACACGCCTGGAAATCCGGGGCTTGTTCAGATGAGTTCTATTTGCAGCTGGTAACAGCTGATAGGAGGGTTAGAGTGTGGCTCAGACCCGACGAGACCGTGGACCTAAGTTGTAAACAACGTATTGTGCGAGCTGGTGGTGGTTCCATAATGGTGTACACAGTTTTCTTACACTTCTCTGTTTTTTGGTATCCAACTCAACCGATCATTGACTGGAAATGGTTACGATCAGCTACTTGAAAACTATTTTCAGCCATTCATGGACTTCATGTCTCCAAACAACGATGAAGGTTTTATGGAAGACAATTTACCATGGCGCCGAGCCACCATTGTTCACGAAGAACATTCTGAACACTTTGAGCAAATGATTTGGCCAGCCAATTCATCCAACATGGATTCGTCCGACATCCTGCACCTTCTGTAGGGGATTTCCAACTTTTTGAGTCCATGCCACGTAGAGATGTAGCACTTCGCCGGCAAAAGGAGGTACGACACAATAAAAGTCGTATCCCGTGACTTTTGTCATCTCAGTATAGGTTACAGTATATCTTCGGTACATAGGAAAAATGATATGCAAAAAGTGCATTTTTTGCGGGAGGACAGGTTTAACCTGAGCGAAGTCGTTCATTTCTTGGCCAGTGTAAAACAAATTACCTCTACATGTGGGTTATCTGGAGAACAATTTTATGAAATTTGTTCTAGTAAAAACATTGTTTTCTAAAAATATTTTTTTCAGATAACTACAGAATGTTTGATGTGTTATTTTCCTTGTGTACGTATCGTGCTCCTGAAGATACACGTTTACTGCATCCTAAAGTGAATATTTTGATATTTTTAAGCTTTTGTCAAAGCTCCGACGAGAAATAATATTTAAAGACACTACTAGAAATACCTCCAATGGTCACTCGTTGAATGTATTAAAAAAGGTACTTTTCTGAATCCATACGTGACTTACACCAGTTCGGAAAGAATGGCTGCATATGACGAAGCAAAGTGAAGTGTCATATTAGTATTCAGTTACGGCCTAACGTAATAATTAAACTCAAAGAACACGATCGTGAGCTGGCGACAGCTTCAGTAAAATTGAATTATGTTGCAACCTCTGTCAACAATTCACTTTTTCTCAAGTTAACAATTACTTTACTTAACGATCATTCTTATCTGAACCTCTGTCATTAACTTCTTTTCTTAAACATGGAACTTTATCAAGGAAAGAAAATGAAGCACATACTGTAACATCTTTCAAAATCATTTGAGGTCGTTAATCATGACATTATACTTTCAAAATTACCTTCGTATGAAATTCGTGGCATTGCTCTAAATTGGTTATGTTCGTACCATTAACGATCTCAACGGGTATAAATTACGTACCGGAATGAACGGACATTATTTACTGACATTTCTGATTAATGGTTAATTGTACATGGAGTCCTTCAGGGTTCGATTTTAGGTCCTAACTTCTGCTATAAGTAAACAATATCCCCTCGGCGATACGAAACGAAAGAGCAGTTCTGTTTGCTGATGATAGAGTATTCTTTGCAATGAAGAGACAGAGAATATAACAATATGAGACGTTTCAAACTGGTTCTTCAATCATAAATTTACAAGAAACGAAGAGAGTTTACAGTACTTCATTTCGATTTCAGTGCAATTTTCCATTTCAAATAAAGAATCGTACACTGATTAAGAACGTTGAGATATTGACTGATGATATGGTAACAAAATTGTTGGGTCTCTTAATTCTGTCAAACCATAATGGGATGCCTTTTCAAATGAATTGAATACAAAATTAAGTTTATTATGCTACGCTTTTAGAATTCTTTCAAATTCAGTCAGCCTTCATACTCATCGTTGACTATATTTAGCGAATGTTCACTTTCGCTCGAGATATGGCGTAATGTTCTGGGGAAACACATCGTATGTCTCCCAGACTTTTAGAGTACAGAAAATATTTGTACGAATATTTTCTTAATCATAAACAACGTGTAATAAGCCTCTCGTTGAAAGTCAGGAGTTCTACCGTGGTGCTGCATCTTGATTTACGAATCAGTGATTTTTGTCAAAAATGGCCTACTCAAGGATGGGAACATACTTCCAGCGATTTGTTAATAATGTATTGGGTCAATGACCAATCGTTCAGATTTTTCGTCCAGTTTCCATGATCCTTTGAGCAAATGCTGTGATAGCATCTTGTTTTGATTCTGGACCTACATGTAACTTCGCTATTTGTGCACATTTTCTAGAGTTTAGTTAGGAATATAGTTATTCAAATTACACTAGGGGAACAAAATATTTTTTTTCGTATATCCAGCATAAAAAAGGTGATTTTAAAGGAAACGATAACGCTGATTTCGAAATTGATAAAAAGTTTCTATCACGACAGGTTCAAAAGATATGAACTTATTTATTATTTGAAATAAACAAAATCCTATACTAATATCCGGATTGTCACTCTGGTTAAATTGCTACAAAATTTTATGAGTATGGTTGTAAGGTACAAGTTAAAAATGGAATACGCATATTCGTGCTATAATATGCAGACATTAATTGGTTTATTGGTATTCTCCACAATATTCGTAGAGTGAATGACGATGATTTGAGTTTTTCATACATCCACAACCTAAGGTTCGTTGTACAGGTGGGCCAACACTGGTGAGCAGCCCATGGTTTATCCTGATCACAAACACGACAGACAGTGTATAAATAGGCAAGTTCTGTAATTTCATATATTGTACCCTTTGAAGTATGAGTGTAAATCTTCCACTAACGTAACAGAAGTTATCAGCATGATTCGCACACTTTTGATGCGATATGACGATTTGCATTTTATCGAACCGATACAACTGAACAGATCATGTGTTCACTTTATAAAACCCACAGAACTGTAATGTTTTTGAGGCACACGCAAGTCAGACACGAACTTCACGCGCACAGTGGGTACAGTTCGGCATGACACAGACTGACTCAGAATCTGCCACCCCAACAGTTGGATACTTGTATACTTGCGATAAGGTAAGGCGTTAAAAAACAAAAACAAAAACAAAAAAAACAGGACAAATATTTTATTTTTCAAAAGATTTTATGCGTATAACTCTACATATCATATAGGTGCAATTTAAATTTAAATGCTTTAATAGCAAAATAAGGTATGATATGGTATAAAGATAAGATATATTTAAAAACGTCGAAATAGTAAGATGTTTTCATTGTGATATTCGTAATCGACGTATACAATTGAGTACGTTGCGTACTCCACCTTCCCGGAGGTGAAAATCTTTATCCCTAGTGTTATTGTTCTCCAAGTTGTCGCTGTATTATGAAACTTCCATCGGGAAGGGCGTCCATCTTTAGGAATTATAGCATAAATCTATAGCTCATTTGCCTTTTCCACAAGTTTTCAGTACATGGGAGTGAATATTTCTTATCAGTTCTTGCCAAAAACTCTCGTTTCTATTTGTATTCATAGTTCAACCTAAAATATGAGTTGGGACTGAGACCTTAGAGATCTACATAGTTTTAACTGTTTTTTGACTTTAAATAAATAAACAATTTACAGCATCAGTAGGACGATTCGCATCAAATAAGAAAATTGAAGAACGAAATACAGTTTTGAAGACTGTGAAAAATGTGCCGTTCTACAAAAGTAGTCGCATATTATAACATTCAAAAAGAAATTGCTGCTTTTCGTCATTGGCCCCTAAATTCTTATGAAGACGAAATAACATTTTCTGAGCTGAATACTTTACTTGCAAATTACATACAGTAAATACGTCATAAAAGTTTGTACAATAAATTCATTTCAATCGCATTCAATTATGCCTTATTTTACGTGGCGACACGCAGGTCTTCCGCCTAACCACGGAAATTTCGTTACGCTCTTTCACCATCGTTCAGCGAAAGAAGTTATCACTCGGGTGACGAAATATAAGATTAGAATTTAACTGGGAAGTTTCTTTTAAACTTGATCTTTTACTTGCAGTAAATCTACATGGGACAGCCGGCTTTACTTCTCTGAAGGATGGCGTATGAAGCATTTTTTTGCCCTTAAAAATCGACTACTCCGATTTGAACCTACGAAGAGTCTTGTACTCTGACCACTGAAGCCGACTAATATTATAACTTGCTTGTAGCATGCCTGTTGCGGCAGATGTTTTCATGTCAAAAACTGATATTTGTACTTTCCAGGTTCATAATAATAATGCATTTTAAACACCTTTCAGTTGCCCGGCTTGGCCGTTTGGGGTATACAAATTTAGTTTCAATTATCTTGAATCTGTTGAATCATATCGAAACACGTTTCATCAATGCACTCGTAGGTATATTGAAACCATGAAAAACGATTTTTTCTAGAATTCTTCCTGAATGTCTTGGAGGGAATCTGCTAAGAGTTTTCACAATCAAATTGTGTCGCATGACCGTAGGTGACGTAACTCATTAAAAATGTGTTTTAGTTGCTTAAAGACACACACGAAACGTTTTAGAGAAATTTTGAAGACCTTTCTGGATGGATCTCCAAAACGAAGACGAGTTTCCCGTCTGGAGGCAGATGCGTCGCATGGCACCTTATTTGTGTTGATTGGAGGACCGGATTTGGTCTTATCATGACGTACGCATGCACTAACGCAGATTCTTCGTTAACTGCGCAAGGATATCTTGTATTAGCAATTAAATCAATTGTTTGTATTTCAAGATTTGTTTGTTGGTGTACAATAAAAGAAACACTTTAGTCTCTGCACATTTTTCGTTTTAATAGCATGTCTTTCTGTATGCTTTTAGCACATTTGCATGCATATTTTCATAATTTTTAGTGCATAAGTTAGTAAGTTTTCAATGTGAGAACAACATCGGTATCAATAAAACTGTTTTTAGGGGTGCCACAAACCGCACAAACACCCCAATTTTATCGTCGTATAATTTGGCTGAAGTGGTGCGCTCATTATTCGGAAACAATTTTATGATTATCAAAAGTTCACTTATTTAAATCGAACAGTGTGCCACATCAGTTCGAATATGGCCAGTTGTACGCTAAAACCATATAAATATACACATTTGAAATGGCCGAGCCCCGTAAATTTTATCCAAAATACGTTTGATTTAGATAAGATTGAAGCTTGAAATATTTACTTTAAGAAACTTGCTACGTATTATTTAACTATTTCACTACTAAAACTCCTCCTCCGGAGGAGGGGTATGTGATTTTGGACTTACCTTGTCCCAAAGGGATGGCCTTCTCCGCCACTTCGAGAATTCTCTCCCTTTAGGGACTTTTAAGCCCTCAAGGCGAGAGATACAATTTTCCACTTTTAAATTGTGGCCTAATTTCAGCCAGTCGTTGAACCAGTTTTTCCAGTCGTTGAACATTTTTGTAATATATGATAAAATTAAATATTTAAAATATTTTGTATGATGGTTAGGTATTAATTGTAATTTTGACTTTGTGTGTTTCAGGGCTTGACGTTTTTCCTATCTTTTGCAATACTGGCAGCAGTGCTGGGGATGCTACAGTTTGGTTATAATACTGGGGTCATAAACGCTCCCGAGGCGGTAGGTATTTTCATAGTGGCTGTATATTCCTCTTTTATTACAATAATATTGCTTTCTTCCCGTTAAATTTCACTTGCAAGTTTTCTTCCCTTGTATGTCCTTTTAATGAAGGTTTTTTTCATTACCCATTTGTACTTTACAGTTGGTAAGACGTAAATTAAGTGAAATTTGTGGCGAAGAAATAAATATTATTTTTATTTAGTTGGTTTTCTTTTATTTTATTTTCCTTACTTGTTTGGTGCTTTGTACGATACATACTTACATGTAGAGAATAGCGTGATGAAGCTGTAGGTGATTATCTCTAAACAATCTCTAGTTACCCGGCAAAAGCTCCCATGTCACTTTTTTGGATTTTTCAGGAGAGCAAATTTATTGTTTGTAAGTACACAAAATATCAGTAATTGTTGTAAACGCTAAATCCATTAAATAATGCACTAGATTGTGCATCTAATCATGGATTCTAATCATTTCAAATACAAGTAATAATTTCTTATTATTATCTTGAATATTATAAGTTAGTGCAGTACATATCATGTTTTAAAATGCCTATATTTTTGCCAATATGTAGCATGTCCAAACATTATTGTTCAAAAATACAACAAAGAACCATTTTAAGTTACAATGTGGTAATTTTTAACAAATATCTTTACTGTATATTTTCAAACTGTATTCACAAACACAAAATTAAATTCGGAACACCTATCACAGTGGTTTACAAAAAAGCGTTTTTATGTAGCAAGAAAAAAAACCGTTTCTGGAATATAATTTGCCTCTCAATCCAGATCTAATTTCAGAATTTCTGTATCGGTCTCATTTTTTATGTAATGTTTTGTAAATGCGTATGTCTCCCCATGTATAATATGTAGCAGGCAAAAGAACGCGCTCTAATAACAACAGATTAAAATGTGTGTATTAAAAAAACTACAACAGCGTAAGTATTAAGTGACGAGACATTCCGAAAAATATTTCCTTTCGGTATTTTTTCGATTCTTTGCTTCAGGAACGTCTCTTCGTAACATCCAGTAGTAGATGGACAACTTTGCGTCCCTCCAGTTGCCTTGCTAACGCTTTTCTATTTGAAGAATGTTCTGGCGGAACCACTCACAATGTTGTTACTAAAAGCGCGTCCATCCGATGCGTCTTTTTACTGAATTTGACGCACGTGACTAGCGAACGTACCGCATGCGTTTCGGGCATGCGCCCTTCTGTCAAAACCATGGACGCATGCAAAAGCGCAAGCTCTCCCACAGCTGACCCCTCTCGGGCGTCTTTGGCGTGCGCTTCCTCCAAAGAAGGTGTATTTCATTGCCACGTCATCCGGAATTCCGAGCCGTACGAGTTCTTTGAGTAGTCTTTGGTAATCTTGAGTTATTCTGTGCCCGTGTGTGTTTTATTGCGAATTTCATCAGATTATTCTTTTATTATTTATTTACGGTAATATCAATTTTCAATATATATTCATTAAACTATGTAGTGGAAAGTAGTAAAAATGAACATGTGATTATTTCCATTTCTAGTTCGATGTGTTGCAGTGACAGGAGAAGAATATTTAGTTCTCCCTAATTTTTATTTTATATTTGCAATTTCAGAAATTATTTCTAAAATGGTTTGTTTAGATACATGAAAAGTAAAGCTTAGGATGGAGAAAGGGTGATCAGTAGCGAGGTAACGCTGAGTAATTACAAGCCTTATTTCTGCTAAATTGCACTCCACATCACCGTATTTTGTCTCGAAATACGTCCTCTTAAAAGTTGCAATAAAAACTAGAAATCGTCTGGAAACCTCGTAAAACTTTTAAACAAATGACGGTCACTCCGCAAATCACGTATAATAGTGTGTTGTTTTTGCTTCAAGTATTCTCACGTCCCCATGCGCCTCTCTTTTTCTCTTTCTACTGATTATAAAATAAGTTGCCGAAATTGCCGCGCAAACAGCTGGATCAAGTGTACAGAATAGAACTGAAGCACTGCAGTGTTGCACCGTGTGGGCAGGGACCGCACGTGCGCTGTGTTGAACGTTCGTCTTTCAACTTTGCGCGTGCAGTTTTATTCTCGTTACGCACGGAAAGAGCGCATCGCGTGGACGCTAACAGAACCGAAGTAATCCGGGAAGAAGTCCAAGTTATCATTCAAAAAATGTAGTTATCCCATATGGTTGTATGATCTCAATAGTTCGTGTACAATGTCGCGATAGTGCTCTGCCTTATGGTTGCCTAAAAGGATTTTACAGACACTTGTTGAAGAAAAAACGGTATGTCTGAGTTTCACACCACTCAACAATTTAACGAAATGTTCATCAGCAATTTATTTGCTAATTTGTTATCATTCAAATATTCCTTCTTTAATTTTTGCTTCACTGATCCTTGGGAACTTCACTCGCATGTACATGATTACATGTGATGTTTTGTCCATGACTTTGTTAAAGTTTTTGATAAGATCCAATTTAATTATTGCAGTGGAGGCAGGTGCGCATTTTTGGCATCAACAATACGGGTGTTTCATTTCTCTGTCCAGGCAATAGTTCGATTCGAGCAAGCCATTTTTTCCTTTCCTTTCTACTGTTTGAAAAGAGGTCGTTGCAGCAGCAGCGGAGACTGCCGTGATTAATTTATGATACATCTTAGGGGTTAGAGAGGCTCTATTCAACACAATTGTAATAATTCGGCGCGGCACGGAGGAACGAAATATGTGCCGCGTAGATACGGATCAGCTAGCGCGCACGTGGAGTTTCAACTCTCACAATGCAATGGCAAAAGAGTTATACGTCGCCTGTTGCGAGGGTGAGTTGGGACCAGCAGTGGAAAGCTGTCTGCGTGAGGGCGTGGGCGAGTATTTATGACCCCCTACACTTCCAGTGAAGTCCTTCGCCTCGCACGAAGGGATCGGCTGCGACGTGACTAATTCAAACAGTCGGAGACGGAGGCGGAGTTGGGCAAATTAGCACCGGCGAGCGCCCGCAATGAGCTTTCGTTTGCACAACTTTCTGCAGGATTTAAAACTCTTTTATGGGACAACGTTTCTTTGTCCTTCAGTGTATTTTAGATCAGAATCTTTATTTTTCTTCATAAGTCTCTTCTTTAGAATTTTGGTGGCATAATGCTCATCAGTTCTCCCTTCTAAAGTAAATCTATAATTTGGGACATTGATAGTTGGAAATTCATGTACAACGGCGTTTTCTTCTCTCGGAATTGGGTTAATGAGAATTGCATTACAGTATTTACGTCATCTGTGAGCATAATATTATTTGGAGATGTAGATCTCGCGTTTGAAAAAAGCGTTTGAATTGTTTGCTCTATTATAATGAGTTAATTGGCACTCCTTTCTCCGTACAAACGCAAAAATTAATCCTGAATTTGAACCAGTGAGGCAAAGGTTATAATCTTCTTAACTGTATTCAAATCCCGTACTTTCCGGTTCTGATACACACCGTCTGCCACCTGGAATATATATGATGATTAAAGATTATTTTCTTTTACCTCCATTTATTTGAGATATCTCATTCAATAAATACTACTCAAGAATCATCTATGTTGTCCGTTGGGTGGTTCGTTGTTAGCGTGCTCTCTTTCTATGGCACAAACCCGGGTTCGATTCCCGGCCGAGACAAATTGAAACTCTGCGCTTTCCCTCCAAATCTATTGCTTTGTAACGACGATAAATCCCACCCTAAGGTTATGAAGACCAGTATATACGGTGAAGGGATGTCTGCGTGCTAACCTCACAAATCCCTTATCACCGCTGGTAGGCCAAGGACCGTATCGGGCTGTTGAGCCTCGAACACAATGACTTATTCAAAAACTAAACCCTCCCGCTTACAATTCAAGACAAATAATATATGAAAATCATATTACCAGTAATACAAAAATAAACATACGTGATCAAATGAGAACATTAAAGCTTTTGTCACATGGAAATGTTGAAATATTCATGTGTATAATATGGCATGTTCTTGTAAAGAGAAGGGATATCTGTCATATTTGCCATACAATAAAATTAAACCTTTAGACACGACATCAATTGTCACTGACAATATCCAAAGAAATACTAGAGACAGGCCTAATTTTTTTGCCAGTTGAAGAAAGGTAACAAAGTAGCCTATGAATGAATCCAAAACCCAATTTTGCAAGTTATGGTCATGCCATCTTTCGCCAAATAAATACACATATGATAAAGATATTCCATTACATTGCTGCAATTCCACCGAATTTATGTGATTATTTTTTGTTTTTTGACACCCCAGTTCTTGATAATGTAGTTTATATTAGATGTATCTCAATTCCGTATTAATGATTCGTGAGGTTTTGAGTCCATGTGTTTTCAGGTGTATTATTTTTCATCGATCTTCGTTACATCCAAAAACTTTCAATCTCAGTGGCAAGTGTAGTAAGTGACAGTGGCAAGACTCCTTTTTGGAGGTATCAGCAATATTCTGAATACAATTTTTATCCTCCAGGGTTTGCTTGGTCTGAGGAGATGCAGGAAGAAATGATGATAATAATGAATGATGAATTGAAGAAAATATATACATACACAACACCCATGCCTGAGGCGGGACTCGATAGTAATTCTAAACAAATTTGATTATAACCAGAAAATGTATGACTTCGTCAATAGCGACGACATCCTACCAGTGAACAAAGATCCCATCTTTGCAAAATAAAAAGATGCTAAAAGAACTTGGAGATCCCAAAGTTCTTTTTCCCAACCCAAACAGAATTATCACTTCCAAGCCACATCCACCTCGACCGCACGGTCTTCTGTTTCCATATGACATGTGTCATAAACCAACACCGACACACACAGACTGGCACTGAAACTTAACCATGATTTGAACCACCTACATGAAGTTATTTTTATTATAGGCAATCATAATTTATTTACAGTTCTCAAAGAATAAAGTATTTTTACCTTAAATCGTGGAATTTATTATAAACATTATATTCTAGTCACACGGAACTACTGTTTCACACTTCCTGCTACTAGCTCATTTTTGCGGTTCGTGAAAAAATTATATTTTTCGTATGATTTAACGAACTACAGGATCTCGGGTATTAATTAGATAACGAAGATGGCAGGAAATATTTAGTGTTGCAATAATAATAGAGTCACTTCATTTAATCCCGAAACTTGTTTCACCACAAACACATTTTTTAAGTTGTCAGCTTGGAAATTATTACACTGCGAATATCACATACCAATTATATCACAATAACAACAATAAAAAAATAAAACACTATTTAACATAAAACCTTGTAGTATATACAACAAACATATCTAATATTTGTATCCAAACAAGACATGCTTGGCGTTTATTTCCAATTTGTGTACTGGCCATCTTTAAAATGTATATCAGACATTTTTTATACTTGAGTTTTTATTACGCGGCACTTGACATAAAGCAGCGGTGACTGTGTCACGGAAGCTTGAAATCACGGTGACGTCACTGGTGACGTACCGATAGGATGAACCCGTGAACAGCTGATTTACGTCAAGTGCCAGGCTATAGAAACCCAAATATACGTAACAATACTGAATCTTCATACGCGCAGTTTTTAATTTACTTCTCTTTTGGTTGATTCTACCATTTCACTTCGTCGATGTCTCTGACTCCTCCGAACCACTTGTTTCTCTACTATTGTAGAGCACTACACTTACGGGACTACACGTCTCTGTCCATTCACCATTCATACTCCAACAACTCTTACTGTCTTTTACCACTTCTGAAACGACATTTCTCACTTCTCTTTCCCGGAAACACGCTACATACTGATTTGATCAGCACTGTGATTGTTCCTGTGTCCAGACAGCTGTGTTTTTGGTTAAATCATTTGACACCTGTGCACGACACCTACCTATTTCCTTTCTACTTGTTAATTCATCTGTTTCTTGTCGAAAACGCCTTATGTTAGCTGAAATATTGTGTTTGGCTTTTGTATTTATTTCTAAGAAAAATCTTTTCCTTATTAAATAAATGTTTTATACTTTCACACGATCTACCCCGGAAATAATCCTACATACTGATTTGATGAGCTCTGTGATTGGCCCTGTGTCCAACCACTTTCTAATTTCAATTATTGCTCGTGGCGAACTATATTTTCGTCGAACGAGGACATCACAAAAGGAAGCGTCGAAGCCATTTACAAGTTAGCCAACTGCAAACGAACGAAAAAACGAACGAATGAAGGAAGGGCAGTCAAATGGGCTGAAGGACACAACGACCACAGAACCTTCAGTTATGTTGCCAGCACTAGCTGTCAAAACGGTCTAAAAATTGCTCTATACCATGGTGAAATGAATATAAAGAAGCGCAAAACAATTATAAACATGCTTTAAATAGATATAAGAAACACTATTAACATAAAATTGAACACAGAAAACAAGATCTCTATTTAGAAGAATTTTCAAAAATAAAGTGTAATATAGTGGAATAACTACTTGCTAACCTTAACTCATAAAGCGGATGTTACAGAATCATGGAATCAGAAATTCTAACAGTAACTTCATTGGAAAAGATAACTAACGAAATACCTTCTAACAAGAAATAGCTAATATTTTTGCAAAAACCGTCTCTCTAAATTCAAGCTCATCAAATTATTAAGACACTTTTAGATTATTCATAGGACTGTCTTTCTTTAATGACCTTCCGTCTGTTTTCCATTGCTCTGTGGGCTTCTCAATGTCCTAGCTTTAAAAAAAATGTTGTGTCAACTTAGAGCCAACGCGTCTCCAAACCTCTTGGGGGTGGGGTCGTTGAGCGCTTCGCGCTTTTGGAGTGACCCTCCATTAATTGCTGCGCGGAAGTAATCCTCTATTAATTACATAGTCCGTCACGTCTCGTCTCAGTCAGTTGTCAAGAGGACCGCCAGATAGGATCTCCGCGTACGCGCCTCTCTCTTACGCGCTCCTGCGTCACTACCCAGCGGCCAGAATTGGAAAGGAAATTAGGATAGGGTGAGGTTTAGGACCTTCATAGGGGGTTGCACTAGCCCTTGTAAAGCATTCAAGCTCGTTTTGCCGTAACAAATTTCACAAGAGGTTCTACGGGGATTCTACAGGAATCGAACCCGGAACCTCAGTGGTCAAAGAAAAAGCGACTTCGTCATTGAGCCACGAGAGCATCGTTTGCCGTTCTGGTCCATGTCCCGCCCGCTGCTTCACGGAAAAAGTCCGCCCATCTCTTCTTCTGTCGTCCTGGGTGTCTCCAGCCTTGCCTTGGGTCCCACATAGTAACTGTGATTGCCCATCAGAGTTGGTCTTGCCTTGCTACGTGGCCTGCCTATCGCCATTTTAAATTATCCGCCTGTTCCACCGCATCTATGATGCCAGTTTTCTTACGAATTTCGCAACTATTTACTTTGTCAAGCAGATTGATGTGAACAATTTTCCTCTCTCATTTTTCTCTGACATCTTGTGAGAGTCGGTCGCCGAGTCGATGTAGGAGACTGTCTGAGGGGGGGCGTGTAAGTGTGTTGGCAGTATGCGTGAGTCTATAACCAGTTTATTTTAGTTGGTGTTAACTTTTCTATCCATTACGATGAATGAGAGGCTCCAGAACTTTTTCCAGCCTAAAGTAATTCTTCTACCTATTTCTTTATTGGATCTGTTGTCAAAAGAGACTAACTGACCTAGGTAGGTATATTCTCTTACATATTCATTTTTTTCATTGTCAACTGTCACTAAGTCTTCCCGATGATTTGTCATTATTTTTGTTTTTGCAAGGTTCATTTTTAGTCGCGCTTTTCTGCCTTCTCTGGTGAGATTATCGAGTATCATCTGTAATTTATGGCTTAAGGTGGCGAATAAAGCTATGTCTGCAAAACGTAGGTTCCCCAGATTTCTTCCGTTTCTGTTTATCCCCTGGTTGATACATTTCAATTTCGTGAATATATCTTCTAAGAGTCTACCTTCGGTGACAATGGGTCATCTTCTGTAACTCCCCACTGCAGTTGGAACATGCCTTCTTCTGTATCTGTCTTTATTTTTGCTGAACTATTTTTATATATTTTCTTCAAAAGTCTTGTGTATTTTGACGGGACTCCCTGGGTTTCTAATGCGTTGAATGTAGATTCATGTTTTACACTTTCGAATGCTTTTTCAAAGTCTACGAACGCTATATACAACTTCAAATTGGTTCCTGTACTATTTGTAATATTTGGTTCCGAGTTTGAAGATGATCCGTTGTGCCGTGCCGTTGGAGAAGAACTTGTACATGTTGGACATTAAGCGTTTAGGCCTGTAGTTGTTAAGGTCGTTCCTAGAGCCTTTTTTGTGAATGAGTGAGGTAGTTCTCGTGTACTAATGCCTTGGTATTTCTTGTGTTTTGAGGATATCGTTGAACACCTCGGTTATATCTCTCACTAGTTCCTGGGGACGAAGCTTCAGATATTTGTTAATGATAGTCAGGTCCGGGTGATAGGCATGTTTTTGTATTACTCGGGCAACTTTTCTTGAACGATGGATTGACGATTTCGGGTGGAGTGGGGGTATTAGTTACAAAGTCGGCCACTAGAGCATTTTAAGTAATGCCAACGTCTATGAAATGAAAGTCAAAACTGCATCTTGTGCTTCACTTTTGCGGGAGTTTTAGGTGACTCCCTTGAAGGACCTGAACCTGACTCAGCTATTTCTTTCGATATTGACAATAAATCTGAACAGGGGTTCTGCACTATGAAAGCAACTGGCTTTGACTAGCTTCTGTTTCGCGCCAACTAAGTTTTAATGCTTGGAAGGTTGTCATCAGTGCCCGCTGCGAGCTTTTGCGTTCAACTGTTTATTGCACAAGGGAGGGGGATCAAGGTCATCGTTCAAGAAAAGTTGCGCGAGTTATACTTGAGATTGCTGCTCTGGCCTCATTGTAAATTATCAGAGGTACTTCCTCATTGTTCGCCGTGGCCTTGTGGTTCCGATGTAGCTGATCTTCATTGTGGAGGACAATTGTTATAAATATATAACTACATTTAGACAGAAAATGTGTTCCCCAAAATATAGCGCACTGCGATCGTTATACCAATACCCAAACCGAATAAAGACAAATTAAAACATACAAATTATAGGCCGATCTTTAACTTGCAATATGTGTAAATTACTCGATAAAATAATAAATTCACGAATTCTTTTGTTCCTTGAACTACAACAATAACAACAACAACATATAATCAGAAACACTGTTTCGCTTTCGACATGGGCACTCTACTTAGTCTCCATTGATCAGCTTTGATAATTATATACATGAACTTTTCGCTAACAATTGACATGTTTTCGCCCTTAGTCTCGATATCGAGAAACATATGATTTGGTCTCAACACATTCTAATACAATTTCAAAAACTTGGAATAGGCGATCACGTTTTAATTTATTGAAACTTTCCCGAAGGATCGCAGAATGAGAACCCGATTCAACGGCCAATTATCAAAAGAAAAAATACTTGAAAACGGCGTTTCTCAAGGTTCAACCTTAAGTGTAACACTTTTCCTCTAATCATTCCTGGAAAATACCCTGATGATTTCACAATCTTCTATAAAAATAAAGACATCGAATCAAGCCACACGAGTGGTCACAACAAACAGATTTTAAATTCTCTCATCAGAAAACTGATGCCATAGTTTTTTCAAAACAAAAAGTTACAGAATGTCTCGTTTTGAAACTTGAAGAACAAGTAAAATTTGTTAATTATATCAAAATTCTTGGAATGCTTCTGAATAAAAAAATAATTTGGAAAACCCGTAGAAATAAATTAACCGTCGAATGCAAAAAGTCTAAATATTCTAAAATCTTTATCAAAAAGAGAATTGGAGGACCGATAAATCAATTCTTTTACGAACTTTTAAAACAGTTATTCGATCTAAAATTTAGTATGTATGCTTACTATATTCTTCAATCAGCAGAGTATTTACAAAAATGATGTAATTAATTTTTGGATCAATCTCTACGAATCGCTACTGGATGTTTCTGCACTTCTCTTATAAGATATATCTTAATTGAAGCACGAGCAATCTCTCACCCATCGGAGAAAATTTGTTGTACTAAAATATGCCATGAAAGTCACTGCTTCAAGAAACCCAATAATAAAAAAACGATGTATTCCCAAAGTTTTCTAACAAAACAATGATAACACTTTTCTACAAAACTTTTTTCTGTAACAAGAACAAAACACCCTGTTTCTGGAAGGTAATTTGCATCTTAATTCAGATCTAATTTCAGAATTTCTGTATCGGCCTAAGTTATCATATGATAATGGTATTTGTAATTGCGTATGTCTCCCTATGTATTATATGCATCTGACAAAATTGCACGCTCTACCAGCAGATTCACACAGGTACAGACCTTAACGAACCCAGAACAACATGCAGTCACACCCAAGCTGGTTTCCACGCCGATCTCTCCATTCTGGGACGCAACTGGCAAGAAACGCAAGGCGATTCTATCTGTTCGAGCATGACCTATCAGCAATGTTGCCAAACATTTTTCATCTCCTAAACGTGAATTTTCTGAATTCAGTGTCTGTATAACCCTAGTGCACATTTCGATTGTTCCTGAACAATTACATCTGCAAAATTATTAAATAAAGCTACAAAAAATAACCAATATGCAGTATTTTCAAGCATATCCATAAATAAAGAGTATCGTTTAACCAAAAATCTGAGCTTGTTAGACCAAAATTGATTTCACATTTCAATTATGTGTCCAAGACTTTGCTAAGAACACCATTCACATTCTTTGTTACAAAACTGTTGACCAGTGGCTAATTTCAGAATTTCTGTATCGGCCAAAGTTATCACGTGATGATGGTGTTTGTAATTGCGTATGTCTCCCTATGTATTATATGCATAGAGAATAACAATTTTGGAGAAAATGGGCTGAATGATTTTGCCGCTATCCTTGTTCACAGATATACAGACGGACGAACAGACGCTTTCCTGTTATTCTATTTTTCGGTATCAAGGACCCAAGGTAACATGGATTCTGAGTACACCACGTGGTACAGGATTCTATTGTCAGGGCCCTGTAATAAGAGTTTTTCTGTCGAAAATTCGCGTAGCATTACTTAACTTACTCTACTCCGTAGCGAGAAAGTAAAAAAATCAAATTTTCTTGCTTATGGTATACTTCGTTCTATTAGATATGTGTTACAAATTGCATGCAGTCACTGGGTGTTGTGAGATAGCATGTTCGCTTGCCTGGCTTTTTATTTAGTTTAGAAAATTGTACGTTTTTCATTGCTTTGTGTGGCGCCGGGGTACCTACCCGTACCAAACGTATGGACCGTTGATCTGTTGTATCCTTGAAAAGGGTATCAGACCTCGTTTCTTAGAGAAAGAATAGAGAAGAAGAGAAAGATGCCTTAGAGAAATAATACGAACTGTGTACAACTTCCCGTGCCAACTTTCTACACGATTCCAACGAGTGACCATAACTGGAGGACCTAAGCTTTCCTTAGGAAAACCGTCTAATATTTGCTAAGGGCTTATTAACTGAAAGTCGTAAATCAGAAAATAACGTTTTCCGAAAAGCGATCCAGAATTCCTTTCCTGCGAAAAAACGGCAATTTCTGGCTTGAGCATTACATTAATTGTACTATACTTTATTGCGAATAGTATACGAGAATGTAAAATATTATTAGTCTGGGCAATTATGGTAAACTGCCATTAAATCTCAGATAGAATACATGTATTGCCTTTACGGATTATCCGTATGATATTCAGTTAAAATTCTTCTGCAAATGTTCGTTGATTATGCTTATCGGCCCTTTATCGTGATTAAGTGGAATACGGCTGTAGTTCAAATGAATGATGTAATATTACTGTGTTAAAAAATTAGAACATCAGTAGTTAATTAGAACGTGATTAACCCATTGTCTGACATTTTGACATGTCTTATAAATATGTTTGATGAAAGAAAACAGAAACATCGGGAAGTTCCTATCGAGGTGGATGAAACTCTTATTGTCCGTCGGAAGCAAATATGAAAACATGGTGATGGTGGTAATAATAATAATAATAATAATAATAATAATAATAATAATAATAATAACAACAATTATTATTATTATTATTATTATTATTATTATTATTATTATTATATTTTAATGCACAATAATAGTACAAGATAAATACTTAATAGCAGAAGAACCACACTATTGCAGCAGGCTGCACATTCATATATATACGCGTGCGTGTGTACTAAAATTTCAGAAATAATCTAAAAACGTCGTAATCAGCAACTACAAATGAACAATGCGTAATTGCATTTAACAAAATTGAAAATCCCTTTGTCGAACATACGAGAACGTGCAGAAGATAGCACTACTTACCATGACCAGATATAATAAAATGTTACTGCTAAGTATGAGAAATTAGACCCAAACAATTACTTTCTATGTCTCGGTTGCATCCGATTTACGGGCTCTCTTTTGACGAACGATTCCCGAGTTTGAGCGACCGTGTGGCTTGTGGTCGGGGGTTCGGCAAAGTGCGCTGCCGCGCGTTCGTTGAAACTCCGGAATCATTCTTCGATTAGGTCTTATATGATCGCCTAACACGTAATTTCCTAGTACAGTTATTGGCGAGAAATGCTATAGTACAATTATTAAGGAGGTAGTTGTGAGGAAAAGCCACACGTATTCGCGCGTATGATATCTCTATGCAAGGGCGGATCGAGAGAAGGATTGTGGGAGGGGAAATTCAAAATGTTTTGGGCGAATGTGTTATATTATAGGTTTTGTAAAACGTCGCAGGCTACACTCAGCTCATGCTGCGATACAGTTTTATTCGTTTAATGATAATCCGGATAAATATTTGCGTGAAAGTTTCGGCACAAGTTATAATGAATACTTACTGAAAATTTTTAAGGGGTGTTCCCTCATCCCCCCCTCCGATCCGCGCCTGCTCTGTGCTTCTACTACTGTCCTGACGTTCATCGCCTCTGAAGAAGCCTGGGAAGGCGAATAGAGCCGAGCGAACACGACGGTAACATGCCGCTTGCACTCCACAGGTGTTTTATACGTGCATGATTATTGAATTTTTTGTAGTTTTGCCAACGTTTCGCCCATTCATCTAATAACAATTTATTCTGAAAATATTTTTTTAAAAAAATCTGCCTTTTGCTCTGAAAACTTTGCGTTGCAAGCATAGCAGTCAATGAGAAAGTACTCTTGACTAATTAACCCATTAATTGCCAGTGGAGCATAATCGCACCGAGAAAATATTGTTAGATATTTTAAATATTTTTGTTAGATATATAAAATGTTTTTGTTAAATAAATAATCTTCCACGATAATTCTGGGGCAACAACCAACGTTAGATAAATTACACGGAGTAGTTTAGTGAAAATTATTGAACACGTATTTTTTCTTTCTTCTATTTGATATGTAATTGCGGTGGAACTAATTTTTTTTAAATTTGTGGATTACTGTGCCATCTACCACGAAACGGAAAAAGTTAAATACAAAACTTACGTATTTGTTTCCGAGAATCCGACCTACAATAGAAAACGGGGATTCCTATTTAACTTTTTTATTTTTTCCCACCCCCAACCCCACGCCGGAGTATAGAGTTGGGGGGTCGATTTTGATACCATTGGATGGGCCCCGTCGATACTAATACCAGTCATTACCATCTTTTCTTGATCCGATTCGCGCTTTTCGAGATATTCCGAAAACCAGTTGTAAATTAAACACCTGGTATACGATGTATTTGATTTCAACTAGTGTATTGCTCAAATTATATTTTCTTGAGTAATTTTTCATTTGGCTGCGATTTGGAGTGGTTTGCAATATAGCTGAAGCTTCAACCTAAAGTCAGAAATGTATACTTTATGAAAAATAAATGAACAAACATGTCAGGTGGTTTCTTTATCATTAGAAACTCATAAATGATGACCAATTTAGTGTTCGATTTGGATTTTCCACCATATCACATTTAATAAGTATAAACACATCCATGAAACATTCACGAATAACCAGTATGTAATAGTGGTTGTTTGGCCGTAGAAAAAGCGTCGGACGAAGTACGACGAATCTTGAAAATTCTTCAGATGACCGGAATGTATGAATGAAGGAATTCATTAAAAACTGAAAGTACACAGCAAAGGCAAGTACGTGTAAATGACAAACTGTCACATTAGAACCAACTTGACAATAGTTCCACAAACATCTATTCTTATAACAATTTTTTCCCGCAATCAGTGATATAGACAAGAAAATCGGATCTCCAGTTATACCTCGCAAATATGTGGATGATACATCCCTTGTTTGTGAAGCACAAATCTCCCGCTAAAACTAAATAAATTATGCCAGCTGCGTCAAACAAAGTATACGATTGATCCGAAGCACGGAATTTAATTTCGTTTTCAGAAAACTAATTGTATGACGTTTTCAAAATCAAGCGAAACTGATGCTCGACAACTCAAATTCAGAATATTATCTTTTAATTTTGTGAAGAACATTCAACTACTGAAACTCCATTTTGATCCGAAGTCAACGTGGATCAATCATCTACAAAAACTAATTGAAGAATGTAAGAATATTCTTAAATTATTATGTATTATTAGAATGTTATTAAAATATTAATAATTAATAAAATATATTAAATATTCTTAAATATCTCTCCAACAAATTGGACCCACAAAAAGATCTTCTGATATTAACATACAAGGCTCTGATAGGATCTAAAATATATTACGAGTTCTTAATGTATCAAACTAGTAATGAGTTGAAGAATCTTGATCCAATCCATAATCTTGGTCTCAGATTTTGTGCTGGATGCTTCCACACCATCACAATAGGAAGCATTGTTATTTAAGTAGAATCTACATCAGGTCACCAAAAATCTCTGACCTGTAATATACTATTGAAGCTGCACCGTCCACAAACACTATAATGTATGTACCATTACCTCTTATATCCACTGCTTAAAACCTTTAATAGTCATCCTCGTTAAATACCTCTATTCAACAGTATAAAACAATTGGTAAATGAAATAAACATACAAAACACCAAAGCAGGAAAACAAATTCTCATACTGCCGTGGATAACAGCCACGATTACAACTAATCTGTCAGTACGAACGGTAACGTAACTAAAGAAAATTCGCCGTTTTTTCTCGCAGCATTACATAGCTTTCTATTGCGTAAGCCGTAGCGAGAACGGAAAAATGGGAGATAATTCTTAATGAAATAATTCACAATTATCAAAACCTTCAATTAATTTTGAACCCTCTTTGAAATTGCAGTGTTCTTTTTATTTCGTCTTAAATATAGTGAGTAACTTTGATAGGGATGGGTGAATTTCTACGTTTGAAATAAAAGGCAACAAGGAATTACCTTCATAAATATTTTATAAATCTTGTATGGCAGTAATGTTACCTAGAATTCCTTGACACATCTGCAGAACCATTAAATTTGTCAGTCATTCTTCTGTCATTTTCTTTCTCCTCGGAGACAATCGCCAAAATGTCCTCAAAACCATCGTCAAATATATGCTTTTCCACCAGCTTGAATATCTGATGACTCTCTTCAAACCAATTATTCTATATTCCCATTCTTCAGTATTTTGCGGGGCACACCGACGTATCTATAGGTTGTGCATTTCTGCTTTCCTGACACCGCCTTCACCAAGACGTACACTCCCGGCCTAAGTGCTTGTTGGTTTTGGCTAAGTGAAGTTGCTGTTGACACTCATATTACATTTGTGTATTTCTCTCTGCTATGTGAGAGCTCGTAAATTGACGACAATTCTCCATTTTGCGAAACATCATCATCCGTCTCGCATGTTTCACTGTTTTTTGCAATACTTTTTCTGGTTCAACGGCACGTCTCTTCCGCTTTCTTACTGTCTTAGCACCAATGCCAGCAATTATTTTATCCTTCAAATATGTAATCAGAGAGTACTGCATAACATTTTCAACATTGTGGTCTAATTGAGCTTTAGGAACTTTGGTCGTAACTTTGGAAGGATTGAAAGGTGCACTGCCTGTTGCTTTATGTTAAAAAATGTATCATGGAATAGAAAGATCGTTGTTTGATAACCGTATTACATGATTTATTTGACAAAAAATGCTAATTAAAATCACTCCTTGACTGTGACAAAGTCACCCCCATTCATCAAATGATCACAAAACGCGGATATTTTAGGTTAGAATATTCTTCTATTCATTTTTTTTATCAAAGAGCCCTACTTACTTCGAACTTGTTAGATAATTCAATAAAATATAAGCCTTGGTTTCAGTTGGGAAATTATCCGCCGCACGAATTTCTTCAAAATATAATACACGAATTTTAAAACAAAACACTGCCTCAGCTATGAATGTTATGAAACAGTAATATGTCTATTGGCGCTCATAGATCTCCAAAATACCCA
Organism: Gryllus bimaculatus; assembly: GCA_017312745.1. Lineage (NCBI taxonomy): Eukaryota > Metazoa > Arthropoda > Insecta > Orthoptera > Gryllidae > Gryllus > Gryllus bimaculatus. The sequence continues at coordinate 7,986,264 of BOPP01000050.1, read as the reverse complement.
ACTGCTGCACAAGAAATGTATCTAGTCAACAGTAGTAGCTGCTACATCACATAAACATAGTGTCAAGTCAATGTCACCTAATTCGGTGGTATACCGGTCAGCTTTTCGGGCTGTTGTATCCAGTTTGCGGGTTCAAACCCGATCGAAGCCGTGAATTTTTCAAGGGCGAAAAAATACGGCGGTCACGTGTAGTAGATTTACTGCATGTAGGAGAACCTCAAGTTCAAAAGAAGACCGGGAGAGATGGCTCAGGGCAACAACTGATGACACTGCAGTCTTTCTGACCGGGAGGTTCTAGGTTAGAGTCCCGACGGTGGCAGGATTTTCGACACTTGCTTGTTAGTTAGGTCAAATTGAGTCGCTGTGTGGAGGAGAATTGTAGCGGCCGGCTGCTCTGATCGGTAGTTTTCCGTAGTTTCTCCATTGAATACCAGGCGGATGCCGGAGCAGTACCCTAACGAACGGACCACGGACTGCGCGCGATCTCAACTTCCTCTTCCTTGTCCTGTCCTCACCACTTACACACACACACTAACATGCACACAGGTCGGGAGCTTCGAGATTGTCCCGGCTGGGGTGGTGCCGCGATAGTACCTGATACTTGGTTGGGGAAAACTTCACGTAATTAACTAACTCTTTAATATCAAAGTCATACCAATTTACGGTACAATAACGTAGGAAAACATGCGCGTATAAAAAGTGACCCATGGCACAAGTGCCCCTCTGTATCAGAAGTGTTAGAATACCAAGTAACAAATATACACACATAACAAATATATATATACACACACCCACGTATACCAAGTAACAAATATATAGTATTTTATGACTTTCCTTCTTTGTTTAATTTTTTAAATTCTATACTTCGTCGCTGTGGCTACGTAACAGAATTGCTGTCGACTTCTACCCAGCCTTTCCGTGTCTAATCCTTAGTGCCTTTGCTAGTGGTATGTGGGCGTGCTCTCCAGTTACATTTTCCACGTTGAGATACAAAAATGTTGACGACAAATTATGGTTATTGAGGCTCAAAAATACTTGTGTAGAAAATTTTCAATTTTGGCCACATTTTTATGGCCGACCCGTAATGAATTATTAATGAGATAATTACTTACAGCTTTTGTAGTGTATTTTGAATAATATCAGCGTTGTTTGTTTGTAATTGTTAGTTTTATGTATTTTTCTCCTTTCTAATTTGGTGTTTATAATATATTGTTTTTTTTTTCGCAGAACATTGAAAATTTTATGAAAGATGTGTACAAGCATCGCTATGGTGAGGATATGACTGACGATACCGTGAAGTTGCTATATTCCTTGGCAGTATCGATATTTGCCATTGGAGGCATGTTCGGTGGCTTTTGTGGAGGAATGATTGCCAACAAATTTGGACGGTAAGAAATGATTTTACTCTATAAATGCAAATCATCTGAAAATAATAATTTTAATTATTAATTGGCGTGTCTCACTCCTTATCAGAGAATGTGTGCGAGGAGAGAGCATTAATATTTTAAGACGTTGCAGCATGTAATATTTTAATAAGTTTCATTCTCTGCATCCATTCCAATGTTCCTAAATACAATTTCAAGTGCAGTCATTTCAAGTTACAGATTGAGAAGTATTAATTTATATCTAATATTTCTATAAAAAATTGTAATTAGCTAAAATAACTAAATTGGCAGTGTCTCTGCAGCGAGTTTTTCGTTTCATCTGACATAAGTAGTTGGTAGAAAGTGGTTTATTTGGCTTATGCATTTAAAAGTAAAATAAGTTTTAGCGATACACCAGAAAAGCATCCACAGCCTTCAAGTTGGCGAATGACGGTTGCAGTTTTTATTATACCACTACACCCACCGTTCTTCACGGTTTAGGGCCGGTTGAGACATCTTGTTATTCGAGTCCTATCCAAGCACATTGGATTTTTAAAAGGTACCTACTCTGGATATGAGCTGGGGTATACTGTGGTTTTTCGTAGTTGGCATGCGTGTCTGGCTTTAAGACCATGTGCTCAGATGTTTCGTCTCTGGGTATGGCCTCTACTGTCTAGTTATTACTCCGACAATAATGGTCTTTGGTTTTAGATTATTTACCGCTTATTGAAATCACGAGCTTGTGTTAATTTTTCAATCCCTTTCGTATATACTACGGCATTTGCTTGGATATTCACCTTTATTTATTAGCAAGACCTGTTTCTCTTGAACGATGGTCCTGTCGAAATGGGTTGATCCACGACCTAACAGGCAAATGCAGAGAAGGATCTCATATGTTCCTTACCGATCTTCCATTCACTTCTTCAATTCATATCTCACGTTTACTTTGATTATCACCCTTTTTTCTTCGCTACTGGCCTTCTCTGTATGCTAAACGCCCACCTATGCGTTTGCCGTGCATGGCGACACGTGTCGGAGGGCATGGGTGACGTGGAAGTTGAGAGGTCTGTGCATACTTACTGGAATGCCACTTGGACGCTGGATACTTCAGATAGGTAGATTCAGTATAGCTACGTTCACTTTGCAAACCACGGCGAGTCCTAGTAACTGACGGAGGGGTCTGCAATACATGCTCCAATACTCTTACTTTGGCTCCGGCCATTTCTAGACGGGCAGTCAAGAGGCTAATACCATCTAATCAATCGGCTTGGACTACGGCTTGTCCTGAATTTCAGGGTGATTGGGTGGGGTGATCCACGGCGGGACGGCGCTGGGTAAGCGGTGAGAAAGTTGACTTCCCCCCACTATATCACAGAGTCAAGTCTACCATCTCAGTGGGGAGTCCCCTTGTTGGTCTCCATGGTCGGGGGGTGGGGGAGCATGAGACGAATCACGGTCCCTCATGTCGAATCAAAATTACTTCCGCCACCTTCTTCCGCACGGTACAGGACATGACCAGAAAGAACTGTTGACCTGAACCGTTTTTTTTTCACCGAAGATGACAAAAGAAAAAACCTCGTTTCCTGCCAATGACATGCGTCGAGTAAGGAAATACGATTAAAAATGTGTTGTCGATCTGGCTCTTGTGGCGAGCCATAGAGAATGCATTCGGGAAACTCCCAGCGATGGTGCGACAAAAAAATAGTATAATTTTATTTGAAGCACACACCGATAGCAAATTGGCAAAATCCAGAAAACCAAGTAGATTTCCGGGCTTCAGGAGTAAGTGACTACGAATCCAACACTCAATCTCTGTGAGTGAGTGATCTCTGTGAGGCCACTTCTTTCCGGAGAACACAAAACAATGCATGTCAGAGAGCCCAGAGTGCGGAAAGTGCGGTACATCAATGCACGATTCAGAACTTTGCGCTACGCCACCGCACTGTGCCAACTAAGAAGGTGACCATCAGGCCAGCTCCAACCAGTGCCTAACCTTCTCAGGGAGAGGGTGATTCAGAAGAACAGTCACCGAGGTTTCCTTCCCTCAGGACAAACGTCGCTACCAGGCAACGAACCCAGTAGACCTGTCGCGTTTATCTCCAATCCCCTAAAGACTAAGTACTCAGGGTAGTAGTGAGTTCTCAAACACAACGTGCTTCCGCCGTGGTGGCGTACCTTAATTGACAGGTGTCTCCTACAGACCTCGCTGAAGATACATCGTGCCTGCAATGCGCGAATGCAATAGAACCCACCAAAGCCAAGAAATCGAGTAAAAAAAATTACGAAAAATCGATGTTGCCAGGAACCTCTGCTACTGAGGCCTCAATGGAAGTGGATGCAACTCTGGTATCGCTTTCAAACGTTCGTCCTCGAAGTAATGACCAGTTCTTCCTACGTCCGAGACTCGCTTTGAGCGAACTTCCCGCCCTCTAGATCTTCTTTGAGACATTCGACAAAGGCGACCGAGCTGCGGTCAGGAAGACTGCCGTAGATGAGGAGGGCCGCAGAATTTCCTCTACCACTTTTCACAAGGTGAGAAAGTAAAATGAATTAAAGAAGTAATTCTTCACCATACTCTCTCATACAACTTAAACGGTTACGTGTACATTCAGAAGAATAGAGATTGAACCTAATGCTTCGGAATACTGGCGAACGGGCACATTTTTCCGTTGCCTCAAACACTTTCTAGTCCTTAGATCTCGTCTGTAGTTCACCTCTCTCTTTCATCTTTGAGTGACATGTCCTTGATGACTTGCATGGAGGTGGCCAATTCCCCGCTGTGGTTCATTTCGATATTCCCGACGTAAACACAACCTTCCTCGCTGGCTAATCTATCGAGCTGAATGGAAAACATTCGGGAAAGAAATACGGATATCGGAAAATATTACCAACGATATCGATGCTATGGCTGCTCATTTTACGGATAGCGTTTTTCATGCGGCCTCTGTTCTCATTCGGAAGTCGTTGGGTCGCCCACGAGATCCTCTTGTGCCATGGGGGAATGCACACTGTGCCACCGCAGTGCGTGATCTACAGAGGGCACTGCCAAATCTCAGTAGTTTTCCAACCACTAAAAACCTGATCATTTTTAGTAGACCCTGAGCCAAAGCTAATTTGTCATAGGACAAAGCAAGTATGTTTTCTGGAGCGCATGTATATCTTCTTGCTATTTTTCTTGCCATTTCTCTCCTAAAGTTGTGGTGAAAATTGGGACAGATTGAAGTCTTTCTACTGTCCGTCTCAGGGCTTGTGGTAAATGGAAATATCACCTTACCAGAAGACAGAGTTGAAGAATTGGCCTCTCACTATGAACAAATCCTGAGACCCATACACTACCCTGCTAATATTCTGAACACCATAAGAATGGAGAAGTGCAGATTGGATTTTTCGAGTCGACTGGAGGTAGATTCCATTTTCTATGGATAAATTTTCCTCTGCTATCGCTCATGCGAAAGATTCTTCTCTAGGACCTAACCACATGCATAATCAATGTTGAAACATCTACCGGAAAAGGCGTGTTCTTTCATCCTCCTCCTCCGCATCTTCAACCGGTTTTGGGTGGAACATGGCATACCTGGGATTTAGCGTGCCGCCATTGATATCTCAAACCCTACCGAAGGAAAGATCAGAACAGACCCGACAAGTTACCGCCCAATCTCGCTCGCAAGCTTTGCAGCCTTTTAGAGCGAATCGTGTATACGTCTGGTGTGGGTCCTGTGACAAAGAAATCTATTGACACATTCAATATAGTTTGTGGAAGCACAGTTCAACCATGGACCACGTAGTCACCCTTGTCACATATCTCCACATCCTTCCTGCTACGTCAACAGCTGGTACCAATTTTCTTTGATATAAAAAAGCATGCGATACCATCTGGAGACTCGGCATTCTTCGCACCTAATGCGTCTCAGGAGACAGCTTTAGTTGTCTTAATTTCCTCAGGATCATTCCGCGTCGACCTAGGTGACAGGTTATTCACCAGGTACCAGTTAGAAAACGGGGTCCCTGTGAATTGTGATAATCACTGCCATCTCTGTTAATGGTTTAATACCAGTAAGAGATCCAAGAGCATGCAAGGCTTGTTCTCAACAAATAACAAGAATGGAGCGATGAAACTTGATACAAGTTCTCAACCTCAAAATCCAATTACATGCACTTCTGCAGTATTCATCACCTCTATAATATTCTTTTCCTTGGGGGCTCATCTTCTCTTTGACGAATCTCCAATTATTCTTGGCCGGACGTTCGCAAGAGCATATCATGGCGAAAACACATTCTAAATAGATAAGCTGATGTTTATCACCATTGAGCCCCTCTCACATATGTGACCTTAAACAGATGGTTCGTTATTTAACAGTTCGAAGGTGTTGTAAATTTTAAACGGCAACTACCGATAAGAGGGTAAACGAAATGCCTGTTAGTTCTCATGAATTAACAAGTATTTCGTTTACCGTCTTACTGGCTGTTATGGGCAAAATCCATAGAACTGCAACTGGTTGGGGAAAAAACTGAAGTATAGGATTTTGCGATACCCAATTTCTACAAAAACTGTTTGAATAAAAGCAATTAGTCCTGATTAGCAAGTGTTATTTTTTTATTTAAATTGTAGATTCATTCATAAGTAATTCATCATTACACAATACTTACCTCAATATTTTTATGTATTATTATATACTCTTCTATAAGAAATTAGTCCTTTAAATCAAATCCGTCCAATATGTTTGTTATAAACAAGAAGCCTCCTAGAAAGGGTAAGTGCTATCTGATCCAGAATTGGTAATCATTGTTATGTAAGTATTATTCTGTTCACATTCACTATTTGTATCATATCAATTACTATTATGCCTTGGTATTTCATCCAGTCTCTAGCTCCCGTTCATCTCAGCTGTTTCTCTGTCGTATCATATTTGGGGAAGTGGTCCAAAAATGTACCGTACGAGATTTGAAGTGATACCAACGTTATTTGTTTTGTTTTGTCTTGTGTTGTCACATCTGAGTGAACTCTTGGTGGTCGGTAATCTTCGGTCGCTGATCATGGAGTTCTTTTAACTGTTTTTACGAGGCATACTGTTATTCCGGTAATTGTTATTGAAGAAAATCATTATTGAAGTAATTTCAACTACACTGATGGTTTCTCCTCAAAATGGCAAAGTATGATGTGCCTTCTACAGCCATGGTACCATGAGTACATATCTAATTCTTGTTGTATATTGTTCGTTAGATAGACAAAGTGTGAAGAAGTTGTATGACATACCGATTTTCCGTCTGAAACTCTCTGCCATTTTGAATGCAAAGTGTCATGTCAATTTTTATACCCTTGGGTTACGAGTTCAAAACTAATTATTTGGTCGAAATGTAGACAATTATTTTTTATTGCCCATTATGACCACTCCATACCGTTTCGGCGCCTGTAAGGAACCGCCACATAGATCCAAGGTGTCCTATTCCTCACTAGGTCGTGTATCATAGGTACACACCCAAGAAAAACAATTTTCTATTGATTTTAAGCAGCAAAACTAGTCTGAATGTGCCATACCGATTAGATATCTCGAACGTAAGAAATGATCCTCTGAAGTCGTTATAATTTTTACAAGTGTGATGAATAACAGGTGTGTTGTATAATAGGTGTGATATATAACATGCTCCGCTCTTATGTTTTTGAGTCACGTTTCATGTCTGAAATACGAATGTATTTACCACACCGATGTCATACGAATGTATTTACCTAACACGAAAAATAAACGTTTACAGTAGAACCTCGCGAATTAGGACCTCCCAAATCCGAAATTTCGGATAATCCGAACAAAATTCAGGATGGAGGAAAAATGGCTATTTGTAGTGTAAAGAAAGGATTTTATAATTACTGTAGAACAACTAATTATTGAAACACAAGTTGTCGAAATGAAACTTATATTGCTCTGATAACTACAGTCTACATCATGTGTTTATGAGTCAGTAAATTTCACTTAGATCGAACGATAAGTTGCATTGTCCAGTAATTACATCAATAACTACCACCAATTAGTTTGGATTACCGGGATTCTACTGTACAACATATTTTAAAAATATAAGAAATATAAATTACGTTGTAATTATTCTGACTTTTGTATCTGTATGTATAAAGTGCTTTTGAAAAAGAAATTAACTGCAGAAATTCAGTGGCATTCAATATTTTAACACTCTGGTATACTTTTTTTCTTTTTGGACAATCAATATACACGTTTTAAAAAAAATATTTTTCATACAGTACTGAAGCACGGCGTTCCGCGAAATATTTATATACATCAGGTGTGAACAAAAAAATAATATAGTTGCAAATTAACGTAAAAATAGTCGTTATAATCAGTAAAAGATTACAGTGAATTCAAATACAAAACCAGAATAAACAGAGGTGGAAGGGGGAAGAAGTAGATCAAGAAAGAAGTACACTTATACAAATAAAGGAAAACGGAACATTTGACTAAGTTTAAACGTATTTTAGAGAATTATTACTTTAAACAGATGTTTGTCAAAATTTTGAATTAATTCGTTTCCAACAAGATATGAATAGTCTTGTGTGTTTTTATACATATTATCTCGCGGATTAATCTTGAATATTTTCTGGTTATATCATCCAAAATGGTAGGGCTGTCAAAATTAATAGAATGAAAATATCAAGGCGATGTCGAGAAATTGAGTTAGTTTGTGCCAGACTCCTTAATGTTATGAACATTTCTTCTTTAGTTCTTTATCTGGAGCACGTTTTGTCTGGCGCACAGAAATGACAGAGAAATCGCAACAATTGGCAAACATTTACATTTCCTTTATCTGTTAGAGACGTTTTTTACAGCCCTACTATTTTGGATAATAAACCCGTTAAATATTGAATATTAATCTCAGAGAGTTTACATATAAATCCACCTAAAATACTATATGAAAGTTCTGTATTGTATTTTTTTAATAAATTGTGTTGCTCTTATTTCGTCAAAAAACCGTTACAAATCACACATTCTCATAAATGTTTTATTGATGTTAAGAGTAAAATTATTTTCCAGGTTTTACCAATGATTTTATGAAAAAAAATCTTTCAGTATAGCTCCCGTTTAATGACGTATAGTCAGAATGACATTGCATCTATTTATCAAAATGGACCACGGGGTTCTGAAAACGTACTGCTATATGTATGCCTAACATATGATACGTACGTACATGGCCTAGTGACATCTATGAAACTGTATGGTTTCAACTTAGAGGCGCCAAAACGGTTTGGTGTGGTCATAAACGACAATGAAAAATAATGTTTTACATTTCGACCAAAAAATTAGCTTTGGACTCTTAATTCGAGGTCATAAAAATGACACTTTTAATTCAATATGGCGAACCGTTTCGGACGCCACATCGGATGGCATGAAACTCCTTGACACTTTTACTAACAAACAATATACAACAAGAATTAGCTTCGTACTCGTTCCACAAGGGAATAGTTTTTGACACATTCAAAAAAATTCAAAAAATTGTGCAGCGCAACGCCAACAACTACAGGCCACTAGACTTGCATTTCCTCATTCTTCATAACACTGGTTAACTTCTCGAGGTTTTTGCTTTGAGCTTACCATAGGTGATTTTTCATGCTGCCTCCCATCTTAAGAGAAATATGTAATGTCCACTTAATTGTCACTTAAATTTTCTGAATCGATAATCTTACGACAAGTAGTGATCTGGAGAAATTCCAAACGCGCTCTCGAATTAATCGCTTCCTTTTCTTCCTGTGACACTTTGACAATGAAAACTGTGGTGACATCCTCGCAGACTCTACGAATGGTACTCACCTGTTAATAAACCCCTCTAATCTTAGTGCATGGCAAACACAGTGGCAGAACTCGAATTTTAAGCTCACGAGAATCAAGGATTCCATGAATCCTAGGTCTGTCATTTCTCCCAATTATTAAGGCCCACCCCTGCTTGCGATAACAGCGAAACAGATCTTGCCGTGGATCATGCTTTCCTATGTTATGTAAGATAACAGAGGCGAAAGCAGGAACATTGCTACCCCTCTAGCAGAGATGCTTGGTAATGACGAATCCTCTCTCTGCAAGCTTTTCAGCTTTTTACGACAAAGTGGAATCTACAGCCTTACACGGGAGAGGAGGATACTGCCAATTAATGTAGCTTTTACGTAGGATATTTTGAATTGTTTATCGGTCTCCTTTTCTACCAAATCCTTTTTTATCATTTGACGCACTAATATGCTGTTTCTCACATTTTCCTTTACATTAAAAATGTTTTAACGTGGCACTGTCACAGTGCTGGCTGTTTTTATAATAATTTGACACAGGCGCCATTTACCTTAGACTTTAAAACACCCTTAAAGCCTAGTGATGATGATGATGATGATAATGATAATAATAATTATTATAATAATAATGATAATAATAATGATAATGATAATAATAATAATAATAATAATAATAATAATAATAATAATAATAATAATAATAATAATAATCCGGATTCGCGTGTACACATTTTCTTTGCGAACTTAAAATTGGATGTCGCCTTGACAGAAATTTAAATCATGAAACTGACGTTCTTTTAGTACTTGTTTTATTTTGCATTAAATTGCACATTTTGGGTAATCCTGCCTGAAATTTGCTCATTTTGAGGTTTTACTGGACGAATTTCCATAGTTTTATTGCATAAAATACAATTCTTATACTCTTTGCAAGGTTTCATTTAAGAAAAAAGTTTTTATGGTTTAACCCGGCGGTGTATTGTGGTGCTCTGTCAAACTCGGGTGCCATGTATTACGTATAAATTCTGCATTTTGTGTGCCTGTAAACTGAGTGTGTGTACCTTTCGTGACGCCTGTAGTCTAATTAAAATTTCAGAGGTACTGCTGTCAGGAAGAGGGATATGCGATGTTGCCACGTGCTTAGTCTGCGCCCTTGGTTGCGACCGTTCATGCAACGTTATATCCGGGGTCTACTTCCCAATCGGATGATATTACCGTTTTGTCCGTCTTCGCTGAACTTTAAGCTCACGAGAATCAACACGAGACTGCGTGCGCGAGTCACATTTGACCTTACTTCCGGGCGCGATGCTTAGTGGTGACATGTCTGGGTGTCCAATTCATCGACTTTCTCGGAATAGATGTTGCCCTGCAAAATCGAGAGAGAATGAACGCTTTTTTGACCGCTTTTAGCTGGGTACACTCGTACGTCAGAGTGACGCTTGGCACACGTCAAGTGTAAATATGAAACGAAGCGTTTCTGATTGAAAAATATAACAGATAGATGTATGAATTTCTCAAAGTAGTTTGGAGATGTACATAATGAGAAAAGTAGAACATTTCTTGTATAACTTAATTATTTTTGATTTCTGAAGTAGTTTTTTTTATTTTTCAATTCTTTTTGTAATTTGTGCTAATTTAATTTTGGGTGTAAATATTTGAAATCTGAAGTATGATTTGTTTAAACTCTATGTTCATTCACATTACATTTCACATCAAAAAAGTGAAAAAAAAGTTGATAAGTGGTTACTGTAGTTTTTGGGTTACATAAAAACATTTTGCAAAATTTGGATATTTTTTTGCATGTTTTTGCACGTTTTGGGTGTTTTTACTGCACAAAAACCTGGTCTATAATTATCATAGTAATAGTAGTTCAACGATTGTGAGAAGTCTCTTCTTATAATTTATATGGTTTAACCCGGCGGTGTCATCATATGGTCTGTTTGGATTTTAATATCTCAGATTACTTACGTTTTGTTATTTATGATTTCTCATGCTCTTGCATTTACCGTGGAGGGTATATCTGTCAAAGCGTCTGAAATCACTCTCAAAGACCTTGTTACAAAAGTTCATTACGTCATTGATCGTTTCTGTAATTTCGAGTGCATACTTTCTGACCGCAGTAGAGTAGTCTTGCCTGTGTGGGCTTGAAAGGTCTTAGACCGTAGTGCCTGATTTTGGGGTGGGGAAAACCAGGACTTCAGTCTCTTTAATTTTTTATTTATTTTATAGGTAAAAACTGTGTGTAAAATACTTTGAGGGAGAAGTGCGCTCTGCATGTTTTTTTGAGTTCAGTAAAATCTACCCTATTATAGCTTGAATACTATATTAAAATGAATTATGAATTCAGGTAGAAACAAAAGTTTTTGGAAAGATTTGAAAAGATGGAGACCGATTATTTGAATCTCTATATTCCCCACTAATACCTCACAGAGTTCAAGAAAACGTGCACCAACAGTAGTAGTAGTGGTAGTTGTAGTATTTTTAGTAGTAGTTTTAGTAGAAATTGTTTTTGTAGGGGTAGTAGTTTTTTGCCGGGGGATGACATGGGAAATCTCTACCAGACACCTAGGGAGCTAAGTAGCAGTTTCCCCACGCTGTGTGAGGCTGGCACCCTCTGAAATACACCAGCCATGTTGCTTCTTGGCCTTGTTCCACTTCTCGCTTCTTCTGCATTTCGCCAGAGTGGGACCGTGTTGTGGACCTACCGGCCTTTCTCCTGTCCTTTGGATTGTTTTTTTGTCGTCTCGCGTAGTTAGTCTAGTTGGTCATGTGTACCCTGTCTTATCTTGGGGAGCCTAATTTGTCTTGTGGATAGTCGTGTTGCGGCGTTTCTCTCGTCCTTTTCTAGTGTCCTAAGACTCATGTGAGAGTCTTCCAGTTTTTATGGCCGGCTGGCTTGCATCTTGTCGATTACATTGTCTGGGTTGATGTAGCATAGTTTTTTCTATACGGTGTGCTTCAGAGTGTTCACTCGCATACGAAGAATGTGTGATAAGCGTTGTCCGTCGCGTGGCCACAGTATGTGCACCCTGGGCTGTCGGCCTTCGCCATCCGGTGCAAATTTGCTCGGAAGTGGCCATGTCCTGTTAGGAATTGGTTGTGGCATACCGTGGTTCCTTGATGTCCAAGGCTCAACTTTTAGGGGGAGTCTAGCTGTCGACTGGTCTGTGTTTTCTTTCTTTCTTCGGGTGTCTGCAGAGTTCGTCCGTGGTTTCTCGTCATTTCTCAGCTTTCTCCCTTGCACTAGATGATAAATTGGTATTGCTCCAGCAATCTCGAAAATTACATCATCCGAGCCCGTTCGGTATGCGCTTGCGGTCCTCAAGGCGCCGATAGTGTCCTGCTGTACCTTTCGCACCTCATTGTGTTGGCCCAGATCTCTGCGCCCTAGAACATGATTGCCTGAGCAAGTAACGTTCGACGCCTGCTCGCCTTTGGCTCTCTTGTGTTGGCCATTAGCCTCTCCAGTTCTGCCACGGCAATTGCGGCTGTTTGTGCCAATGTTTGTGCTCCCAGTACACGAGCTTGCGGACGAGTATCACGCGGCTTGATTTTGATGTCCTTGTATTTCCAAGCGCACCATGGGGACTTGAGTTCGATTGGGAGAATTATCTGTCTTGTCAACAGCTAATTCTAGTTTGTGGTTCTTATTGTCTGATTTGAAGCCTCTCTAGCGCGTCTTCAGTTATAATTGCTGCGAGGTCGCGTAGCCTAGCAGAAAAATGCCTTCCGACATGCCCGTTCTGAGGATGGAGTCCCACAGGTCGTAATTGGCGTCCCACAGGTCTGGTCCTAGCATATATCCTTGTGAAGCTCTTGCATCAACTGCTTGCTTTTCCCTCCGTCAGGTAGTTGTTTACAATGTAGATGCACATTATGTCGTTATTGGAATGTTTCCAATGCTGGCATATCGTCCCAACGCAGCGAGTTGAAGGAGTTACAGGCGTCGAGAGTAACGACCATGCATATTACTCTGGGCCAGTAGTTGTCCCCTTCTGTTTTGGAAACGTCTGTTTTTTTTGGTACGGCGGCTAAGGTTGACATCCTTTTTGAGAAGCCATACTGGTTTTAAGAGCTTTCCGATGAGTTTGTCGCTGTATCGAGCATGCACATATCGAGCATGCAGATCTACAAGATGAAGGGGAGTGCATCTGTCCTTTGCTCCTACTGAAAAGGGGTGACCCCTGTCTTTTTCCACTTGGAGCAGAACCTCCCTTAAGGCATGCAATGAACATGTTCAACAATAGCTCTGGGTGAGTGGTTGCGTTCTTCAGTGCCTCCGTCGGTATCCCTCCTGGTCCAGGAGCCTTCCTGTTTTGGAAGGAGCTGCTGTCTTCCTTGTGGAAGGGATGATGTCTTTCTGCGTGTATTGAACTGTCCGTTTTGTCTCGTCGGATGTGTTGGGAAGAGTGCGTTATTAATGTTATCAATTATAGCTGTGTCCAGGATCTCCGGCGATGGGCTCGCACCTAATTTCTTGGTGACCAGTATGTAACCAAGTTCCCATGGGTCATGTTCCATGTCCTGGATTAGCTCTTTCCACTCTCCGGCTTTCCGGTTTCAGCATTTCCTGTTTGTGCTGTCTTATTTGCAACTATCTTCTTGTCAATTGATTTGCGTTCTTGGCGCGTTGAACACGGCGTTTAAGCATGCAGCAGTCCTGCTTTAGATCTGCTATCTTCTCATTCCACCATCAGAGAGTTTTTTAGCGATGTTCTTTTTTGTAGCTCTCGAAGCGTTGCAAGTTCGCGTAATCAGTTTCTCTATTGTGTTCACAAGGTCGTCTGTTGTTTTCGACCGTTTGTCAGCGGCTTGTTTTAGTGCGACCTTTTCTTTGTCGATCTCATTTTTGAATTTCGTCACGTCCATTTAGTCTACGGCCTAAAGTCTAGGTTGGTAAGGCAGTTACGGTTCCTGTCCGGTGCGAGCGAGTGTGTTATGTATTGGTGGTCGCTTCCTGTGATGTCAATGACTCTTCAGTCTTCGGGTTTGGCTGCTAGGTTTTCCGTCGCAAGGGATAAGTCTGGGATCGCCCCCTACGCAACTCTATCCAGCACGATTAGGTTTAACCTTGCCACACTTTCGATAAGGAGCCTTCCCATGCTGTCTGTGTGAGGTATTCCCTATTTTGGAATCTTGCCGTTGAAGTCCCCGGTGACGAGAACTTCGCCTTCCATGTTCTGCAATGCGTTTTCGAGGCGATGTAGGGTCTTTTGGAACTTGATTCTCTTGTTTCGAGTGAAGTATTGTATTTAGCCATTATGTCCCATGGGTCAGTTATCCTCGGCACTGTTAGATCCCAGGTCTGACCCCACTGTTAGTCGGCCACCCAACCAGGAACCTTCGATGTCTCGAATTTCAATAACCTTCGTGATTTCACATAACGAATTCGGCTAGCTACGCTGATTTCTCTGTTGTGGCCTTTCAGTAGAACTATCCCAGCGTTCGACTGGATAACAGAGGAAAACCTCGAAAACCCCTGTCATGATGGCCGGCGCGGAGATTGAACCCGGGCACTCCGAATGCGAAGTCTGCTCGCTATGTCCTGAGCCACTTCGCTCGGTTTGGATTGAAGCAGCAGCTAACAAAGGTGATTTTTTACATCTTACCCATGCAAAGCCTTCTCCGGCCAAGCCTTCTCCAGCATCCATATTGCTGCTGTGCCCAGGATGTCAGTTATCCATTGCTGATCGTTCATGTTCTAGGGTTGTTCGCTATTTATAACGTCAGATTTTTTTCGACAATAATTTTCTTGAGAAAGCTGTTCGCCATCTTGCTGCAGTTTAGATTGGCTTGTAGAATCCGGTATTTTTTCCTGGCGTCTTCCTTGGCTCTTTTAATGCATCTCTATACATGACACAAACTCCGGATCGTGGGAGATGCGAGTGGTTCTGCTTGTTTCCGTGGCTCGCGCACAGTGCACTTAGCTGCGACGCTGCATTCTTCTGCTTTGTGGCCCTTCTCGCCGCATCTGTAGAACAGTCTTTGCGTATTTAGCCCTGTGCATTTTCGTGCGAAATGCTCTTTCCATATATATGAAACACCGGGTAACTGTCAATCATCCTCGGATGCTGCAGACGACCCAGCACACGTTTATCTTGCCAGCCTTTAGAATGGTCCTGGCGTCGCTGTCGTTAAGTTCCACCACCGCGTACGTTTGTTGCTTGGCGTTGATTTTCAAGAGGGAGAAAGGGGGCTCCCCTTTCATGATTTCCAGTTTGTTCTTTTACCCTCCTGAACGTCTTTGGTGGTGACAACATTTAGGTTGCGGATTTCTAAGGTGATTCGCGGCACGCTATTTCTCACCAGTCCGGTTTTATCCAGCGTATCCGTGAAGTTTTGGGTATCATTGCCCAGTTGCATTACCACGTCTCCGGATCGAGTCTGCCGAATTGCTTGGATCTGGGTTTGTGTGTCCTCTGGGTTCACCTTCAGGTACTTTCAGGTGCGAGACAACTCCAGCGTATTGCACGCCCTCTGCTGGTGTTATAACTACTTCTGGGTGGGTCGTGTTTTTCTTTCTCCTGCTCTTTCCACCAACCTTATTATTCGTCTGTTGCTTCGCGTCCATTCACCGTTGCCATGTTCTTCGGTTTCTGGATTGCGTCGGCTGTGGCGGCATCTTTCGCGGCTCCGAGGCTCTTCCGAGAAGGAAGCGGCGGCTTCTGTACCCCTACGATCCTGTGGGTCTGCACGATTATCTTGGAGGTTCTTTGTTCCACTGTTTTCTCTGTCCCAGAGTGTTTTCTATCAAGTTGATCAGTTGCAGAAGGCCGTTTTTAATTGCCATACTACGGCCTAGGACAGCCCGATGTATTCCATGATCTCCGATCGCCCCTTGGCAGGGGTCGGGTTGTCCGCCATGCCAGGTGCGCATCCATCGTGTTCTTGTCTGCTGCATGGCGCTGCGCTCGCGTCGTCCTCCGTCAGGTGTCCGCTGGGCGACGCCTCGCGCGCGCCCTCTTTCTTCGCGTGTCCGCTGGCATCACCCCAGACAAAACTGAAGATAGCAATTGTCGCTACGACACATGTAAACGAATTATCATTTGCGATTTGTCGCAGTCGTTCCTGCAGGTCTGCAATACGTTAGTGATAAGCTTGTTGCAGAAAAGTACCTCCACGTCAATCGAACACGTCCCTTTTTTTGTGACTTTGAACTTTTTATGGGGCTCAATTTGAAAATAGGCGAGACGTATTTTTTTCTTTTTTTAATGCCGCCCCTTTCAGAAATATTACCATTTTTTAAGAAGTATCATGCACGCGTTGTTTACATTTTTTTGCGATAACGTTTTCCTTGAGGAAAATAAAATTACACCTAAATGTAACTTTCAAAGATGTACATTCATGTGATGTACATTTAATTTTTGTTAACATATTTAAATATTTAACATATTTTAATTTTTAAAATGCAACTTTTTGCCTTAGTTCGACACTTAAATTAATTCTTAAATACTCATATATTTCTACACTAGTGTTGTTCTGGATTTGATGAACATATCAAACTTTCATCCTTTATCCATCCATAACCTAATATTTTATAAAGATCTACAGACCAATAGAAACACTATCAATTAATAGCTGAAAAATATCTGTATTAGCATTGAGAAGGGGAATTGTTAGGATTTAGAATAAATCCATTCTTCATAGACCATTTATCAATCTCAGCAAGATCTATATTTAAACACTGAACCGCCAATGAAAGATTAAATCGGTGAAAATAATAAATTCATTGACTATCGTCTGCATCCATCTGAATCACAGAGTTGAAGGATAGATGCATTAAATCTGATACGTAGATGTTGAACAGGAGGGGACCTAGAATGTCCTTGCGGTACCCCAGAGATAAGAAACGTACAGATTCGTTTTTGAAGCCTCTAGATATTGTAGCAACGTTGAATGAGAGCGAGCAGATCAGAACTGAACCATCCAATTGCAGATTCTGAGAAATTGTGCAAAAGCAACTCAGATAATAGATGGCCATGACTTAACGCATCAAATGTCTTGGAGTCTAATAGAGAAATAACAGATTCCAAATTTTCATCAAAGGCTGTCACAGATATAACAGATAGCAGATATGGTAGCACATCTGAATAGTCTGTATCACAAGCCGCGAATATCTCAGTCGAAAAACCGACCGGTAAATCGCGACATCCCCATGTCCGGTGATGGGACCTGAACTGCTCAAGAGTGGTTAGTGCCCCAAAAACGCATTGGCGCGCCTGAAACATTATTCAACCGTCGATAATCTGATTGATTACTAGAGGTACAGAGCGAAGGCGAGGAAAACCATTCTAGAAAGCAAAAATTCATGGTGGAGATCATACGTCTCCTCTTCGAACTGTGTGATGTGCAACCACATTTTGTGTGGAGGAAAATGCATCAAATTAGGGGATATTCCTCCCCAAATTCAGTACCCGGTCTTCTTAACAATGGTGAGATAATCACATCCCAAGACGTAAGGGAACTTGCCGTCCATTATGAACACATATAGAGTTCGGCGAACTCTGCTCCTGACTTTCTTTTATTAAATGAACGAATCGCGATTTGTATTTTTCGAGCAGAACTCTTGAGGAGGGATTACAATATCCCATTCTCTATGTGTAAAATGCACTTTGCTTTGATGCTTGCAAAAAGAACTGCTCAAAGTCCAGACGAAATTCATAATCTAGTGTTACAACATCTTCCTGAAACTGTCATGCAATTTCTCCTCCGGCTCTACAATTTTATGTGGGCAGAGCACTCCATCCCTGTTATATGGTGAGAAGCCATCATCACCCCAGGTCCCAAAGGAGGGAAAGATCGATCAATGCCATCAACATATCAACCCATTTCTGTCACAAGCTGTGTGTGTAAAATGCTGGAACGCATGGTGAATCGGTGATTAGTCTGGACTTTGGAGTGTAGAAACCTGGTGTCCCGAATCCAAAGCGTGTTTTGAAGACACGCGTCAACCTTGGACCACCTCGTTGCATCGGCAATATCTATCTCGACATCGTTCGTCTTGAGGCAACATCTTGTGGCCATTTTATTTGACATAAAAAAGGCCTACGACACCACTTCGAGATACGGCATTATGCGAACCTTGCACTCTTGGGGATTATAGGTGGAAGCTCCCCTTATTCCTCCAGAACTTCGTCTGGAACAAATCCTTTCGTGTTCGCGTTGGTGACAGGCTTTCTAGCAGTCACCCTCCAGAAAATGGTTGCCCTCAAGAATCGGTTCTGAGTGCTACTCTTTTTGTCATCGACATAAATGGTATAGCGTCGACTTTGCGAGAACCTGTAAGGGCGTCACTCTTTGTGGATGATTTTGCTGTCTTTTGTTCGTCTAGCAGCAAGTTTGATCCAGAGGAAAGTTCAATTGATGCTTACCAAGCTCCACGAATGGAGTATGTCAACAGGGTTCAACTTCTCTCCTACTAAATCTAGTGGTGTGCATTTCTGCAGGGTATACCAATTTCATGGCCAACCAGACTTGGGAGGAAATCAACTTCCATTCGCTGAATCTGCCAGGTTCATGGGTCTCACATTTGACAAATCCCTCAGGTGGCGCGCTCACATCCGCAAACCATAATCCACATGTCTCCCCCCTTAATTGTCTTGTATGCTGAGTGGTACATCATGGGGAGCCGACCGCATTAACATATTTCTACGGAACCTTCGAACATCAGCAACACAGTCTCCAGGTATTCGATTGACAAATATTTTGCGGGACCTTAATGTCGGACTTCCCTCCTCTGTGAAACCCCCTAGAATCCTCATCCCACCTTGAAAACTCATCCGACCCAATATTGACCTCAGACTCTTCGATCTTCCTAAACAAACCACTAATTCTCTTGTTTACCGGTTACAGTTTCAGGAAATTAGGGAAGCTTATCCGGATCATATATTCTTGTACACAGATGGTTAATCGTAGAATGACGCTTTGGCATGTAGCTCTATCAGGGTCACCAAGTCATATCGACTAAGCCCAGTGTAGTGTTTTCACTGCGTAAATGTATGCAATCCTCGAAGCTTTAGAGTACGTGGAGTCTGTGACGCCGCGGCAAGTATTTCTCTGTTTTGATTCTCTCAGTACTCTTCAATCTGCCTCCCGTTCTTCCTGAGACTACATGAAATCCGTTCAAAACTTGATTCGTCTCTAGTCTCACCCCTGTGATGTGGTACTCAGTTGGATCCCAGGCCACGTGGAAATCTCAGGAAATGAGAAATGAGGAAGACTTGTATTAATATTCCTTCTGTACCATCGTCTGATGTTAAAACTTTCTTGAAAAGATCTTTCTTTAGAGCATGGCATATGTTGGTGCAATACCACTTTTACCCTAAGTATGATAAAGGATTAAGTTTAACCCTGTCATTCCTCATTCCAAACATCTCGGCGTAAGGAGGTAATTTTAACCAGTCTTCGAATGACACACTGCCACTTTTCACATGGTTTTCTCCTTCGAGGTGGATCTCCCCCAATCTGCGATTCGTGCAAGACAGTTCTTGCTGTGAAACACGTCCTGTTGCGTTGTATGAAATTCGATGGCAGTCGACGAAGAAATGGCTTGGGAAACTCCTTACGGGAAGTGCTCAGCGATGACGATTCCATGCTCGCAATCTTTTTTTGTTTTTTAGAGAAAACGGAATATATAATTTTATTTGAGAGATAAGAACCATTCTGTATGAGTGTGTGTTGTTCTTGGCCCCTTTACAGCCAAAACTACGTTCATTATAAATATTTGTGTTCGTTTTATTGAATTGACCTTTTGTTGTGCACTTCTATATTTTATGCGGAATTAAGCCTTTCATAGGCAATGTACACGCTTTTATTCAGCCGGTAAGTTGCTTTTGCAACATTCTCTTTTACAATATCTGTTTAATTTAAAAGAATACGTGACATGGGCTTCAATGACCTCAGTAGTTGAAGTGCCCTGTCACTCATTGTTCCTCCCTGTACCTCCCCCTGCAATCTTGGCCCAGTCCAGTCCGCCCCCTTCCTCCCCTGCCATGTTTGCTACGATCATCGTTGCTACCAACATCGTTTGTATGATTCATGCCGCTAGCATTGTTCAAAAACGGACAGACTGACGGACAGAAGTTTTCTCGTCATTCGATTTATCGGTATCAAGGACACTCAAAACATGGATTCTGTCTGCACCACGTGTTGAGGATTTTTCTAAATTGAGCATCTGGATTTATCCACTTTTTCGTTACCAAGGCCCTGTAAATAACAGTTTTACTGAGAAAATTCGCCGTTTTGTCGCGCAGAATTACATAACTTTCTTTCTACTCAATAGCGAGAAAGTAAATACCCAAGAACACTGCAGTAAATGAAATATTTGAATAAAAAACCTCTTCACGAATTCTGCAATAGAAGTCAGAAGTAAAAGTGTTCGATTGTTTTTGGATTTTCTCCCCGGGTTCCTGAACGAATTCCAGACGTAAAGTACATTATGACGAATATCGCTGGCATTTATTCTTTCGTAAAATTTCTAATTGCATAAATAACTTGGAACTTTATATGCCACTCTTTTCAAGAATGTAATTATTGAACTTGTTTAGACATGCGTTGACCGGTTGTGCATTATCAAGCACCAGGTGTTATGAGAGAGAGTCAACATTGCTTTGCTTTGTTTTGAAATTAAATAAATTCGAGAGGTAGGATAAAGAGGTCAGTTTCGAGTATATGAATGAATAGTCAGAAAAACTCAATATTTGTTTATGGAAGTGTAAGTATTTTTTGAAATTTCCTTCCTGTTCTCTGTCATGGGTATCCGAGCAAAGATATATTTCGTCTTCATAATAAATTTG
>BOPP01000050.1:7910334-7962834 GCA_017312745.1 Gryllus bimaculatus | reverse complement strand
TATATATGATATATATATATAGTATATATATATATTATATCTAATAATATACACCTTGTTTGAAAAAACACTACTTGAAAAACTTGTAGAAAATGTCATTCCTACATAAACGGAGAGAAAAAAATCATTCATGCGCGCACTTTTTATGGCAATTTGCGTTCGAAAATTAACATTCTATTTGTGCTACCGAAAGAAAATTCTTGCCCTTCTCATATTTACGCGTCGAAATAATTGGAAATGTTCATTTCCCTGTGCAGCGATGTTGGCCGCTCGCGCTCCGCTGAACTCTAGAAATTTCCGTCCTTTTAAATTAAAATCCATTTCCATAACCACTTTCTTGTGGGCAGATATCAACATGTTCATTTTACTAGACAAGTTAAAACGCCTGGCCTCCTGCCTCCATCAACCACACTGTCCAAACAAAGTCTACCATCCGTCTGTGTTCTTGTTGCTCTGCCTTCCCACCAAGTCAAAAACTACTGCCGTCGTCTACGTTCACCAATTACTAAGGAATGTAATTTCGTTTCTTCGTTTACTTTTGATAGTATTCGATCCCACTCCTCCGTTATTAATTAAGTTTTTTTTTATTTCCTGTGTATTTTATTATTTTTCAATTCCTGTCAGCTTATTGTACAACTATTACTTACATCATGCATTTTGGACTTATTGCGTTTGATTGTTTTTCGAAAGTATTGTTGCTTTTTATTAAAATTCGAAACTTAATGTTTACGTGAATATTTGTAACTTTAACACCCCCCTCTTTATTTTTTTATCCACGCTCTCTCTATTGTTCATCACAGTTCCTCAGCTCCGGCTCCATATAAATAAATGTCACTTTTTTTCGAATTCCTTCACTTGTTTATTGTAATCGTGTTTCCGGTACTATTCCTGTCGTGCCTTGAGATTCGAGCTGCCTTCAATCTTCAAATACACTATCAAACCTGCACCAAGAAACCCAACACAGACCTAAAACCACCATAACTGATAGTTTGCACCAGGGGCATAGCGTCCATGGATGTGAGTGATGTGCTACATACCCTATCGATGTAAGTTGAGGTGGATACTAATTGATACAAAATTCAATGTACAAGAGGGATGAAAAGGACCAGTGGATCGATTGTATTAAACGGGTATATTAATATATTCCCTAACAATATCAATATTTTTATTTTTAATTTATCGGCAAAGTAGGCTCACGGCATCAACTGTCACTTCAGTGCTTCTGACTGAGGGGTCCTAGGATTCGAGTTCTGACGGTGGCAGGATTTTCGACCCTTGGTAGACAGCTAGATCGGATTCAGTCCCTTGTCTGGAGGAGAATTCTAACGGCCGGCTGCCTTGATCAAAAGTTTTAACTGGTTTCTCCGATCAACACCCGGCGAATGTCGGAGCCGTACCCTAACAAATGGGCTATGGACCACGCGCGATCTCTCCATCCCCTTCCTTGCCGTATCCTCACCCCTTACTTACACACGCTTACACTCGCATGCACTTCACTGTCACACGTGTCGGGAGACCAGTCAGGAGCTTGGAGCTTGTTCCGGCTGGAGCGGCAGGAGATACCTGGTTGGGGAAAATCCCTGCAAGATGATGTTGGTCGGCGTCGGATCTTGCTAGCCAGTGGGTGAAAATCATTGCCACCACCCGCAAAACACTACACTTACGAGACTAATGACCTTAGCAGTTGACGTACCCCAAATCACTAATCAATCAATTACTTTAAATTATTCGTTTTTATTTTCTTTATGTATTACTCAGAATTATTTGCCCGATTCATATTTTTAGCATCGCACTGCGGACTATTCGATTCTTCACAAGGATGAACGACCACAGATGGTTAGAGCGAAATACGTGATTCATTTAACATGCTCTTTTCATAGCATCGAAAAATCCGTTCTTCTGTCCATTAGTAGAGTTTGATTCGATTTCACTATCTAGTTGTCTAGTAACAAGACCGTAAACTTTGTCCTTTTAACATGGATTCTTATGGAGACTTGACAGAGCCGAGCAGTAATTTTAAAAGTTTGAGAAAACGAAGTATTGAAAATGTTTAAAAAATATATTTCTTAGGTAGTAATGATCATAAAGAATCTATGTGCCCAATTTGAAGAACATCTACCGTTTGAAACGGAAGAACGTTACAAAAGAATTCGTTTAAGACCTTCCGAAGGCAGACTTTCGTGCGTTTTCTATAGGTCGTGAGAGTAACGCCCAACTCGTTTACACGTTTTACACGTTACACACACACACGTTTCATTCAATCGAGTGACAATACCCCTGGCCCTCCAACTCCGCGCGCTCCTCTGAATAAAATGAAAAGATGACACCTGAAAAACGTTATCTTGGATATTAACCGGGTTAACAGTAAAGCTGAAATTTGATTATTAGATAGGTCTCTACACCCTGCATGAAATGCTCTAACCAATAAGTGTGCTAAATGAATCACTCTGATACTACACTCTACGAACATGTGGGTGATCTTGAGTTGCTAGATTTTCGTTTTTACATTTATAGCAGTATTATTATTTTGTATTGCATTGCAGCTTTGGAATTGCTCTCAAGGTCTTTTTAAATTTGTTGCGTCTGTATAGACGCAATATCGATTGTCACTCGATTGAATGAAACGCGTCTGTAAAGAGGCAATAGTGATAAAATACTTGGTTTTGTTGGTGGCAAAATTGATCATTCAAGATGGAGTTCCCTAGAAGCGAAGCGAAATAAGTCCTTTAGGGTTCCCATCTCTGGGGACCTTTCGCCCGGTTTCTTTTTTATAAAATATTCTAAATAATTACAGAACGTTGAACCTGAAAAGTAATATGTAATCAAATACTATATTGGTAATAAAGTTTGTATACATAAAATAACAAACGAATTGATTGAAGCGATGAGAAACTAACTAAAAAATTAAAAATATATTTAAATAAAAACGTGTACGTTCAATTCTGTACGTAATTTGTTAATTTTTATTTGTATTTATACAAAGTTTTGTATCGTTGTGGGTTTTACTAAATCTGGAAGATTTTTCGCAAGGGTAGGTCCAATACAGTATTGAGCGTGGGCGTCCACTGTATCTGGGTAAATGTAATGGAAATTGAAAGAGGAATGATAAATTCAGTTTTTTGAAGAATTAGTATGTTAATAATAACCCTTTTCTTCTTAGTATTATGTTCTCGCTAATATAATTTTCACCTGACCAAAGTCATGCATTTTGATGACAAAAAATGAGCAAATGTCGTATATCCAAAACATTAAAACCTTTTTCCTTTTACTGGGAAAGTAAAGTATATCGCGCAATGGGAAGAAGGGCCGCCAACAGTCACCTTGCGGAACC
This sequence comes from Gryllus bimaculatus, assembly GCA_017312745.1. Taxonomy (NCBI): domain Eukaryota; kingdom Metazoa; phylum Arthropoda; class Insecta; order Orthoptera; family Gryllidae; genus Gryllus; species Gryllus bimaculatus. Next base: position 7,959,503 of record BOPP01000050.1, on the reverse strand, counting down.
AAATATCCAGTAGAATCTCTGGATTTACGAGAGGTCGTGTCACCACAGATGAATCAAAATGACCCCATGTTAAATCTAATGAGGCACTTCACGTTTAAAATAGATATTGTTCGGCTAGAAAATCGGGCATTTGCTGCAAAAATGAAAGATGATGTTCAGCGACCAGTCATTTTCTGCGGCAAAGCCAGCTAGGCAAAATCAGGCATTTTCTGCGGAAGTAAGAAGGGATGTTCAGCAAGTAAGGAAGAAAATTCAGCAAGTAAGAGAGGATGTTCAGGGACAAAATCAGGGATTTGCTGCAAAAGTAAGAGAGGATGTTCAGCGTGAAAATCGGGCGTTAGGTGTAGAATTAAAATAACAATACAGTATTCTAATGGAAGGCTTGACGTCAAAAATTAATTACGTTAATGATAAGATTAAGGCGCTTCAGCGTGCCTGGGCGGCCGAATTAACGTGCGAATTTGATCGAAGTATAATTTACGCTACGAAGCTAATTTTCAAAAAAAAAAAAAAAAAAAAAAACAACCTAGAAAAAATCGAATATGTGCTCGAACTTCCGCAAACAATTTTTAAAACTTATTTGACTTATTGCGCGATGGCGACTAGCTTCCTGAATGCAACGACTTTTCAATCATGCAAATCGGATAAATTGGAGCGTCGTAAAGTGAAATTTGGAAAAACACATCGCTTCCCTCCCCCCCCTTCCTCACCCATCCGTTGTGGGCCACCTCTCAGCGAGGCGACACGTGCGGCCTAGCATCGACGGAGAGGCCGAACTTGCGGGACAGGCAAACCCGGCTGTCTATGCTTTCGTCACTTTGCATCTCAATATATTTTCCCCCACATATCTAACCAGTGATGCGGTAACAGAAGCAAAAGGTTTCATATCATCTGCAATAATAATAATATAAAACTATTTATCTTGTTCATATATTTCCGAAATAAAATTCCGTCATAAAATTGTTTGAGTATTACTCAAAATATCGATTACGATTTGGAACAGAATTAAAAAAAATGAACTAATTGTGTTAATATTACCAATATTCCATCTTTTCACCCCCTTTTTTAGGTATATTTCATTTGTAAGATCTTCCTTTATCATTCCACTACCAGAAAGAATGAGCAGAGATTACGCACGAGTTCTTTTATCCTACGACTCGATTTTTGATCTCAGAACGGCGTTTGTGTCCTTGATAGAACTCACCTTGCGAATCTCTTTTCCCAAGTAAAATAGCTGACGCTAATTTAAAAACGTTTTCGTACTTTCGAACAAATTTGAAAAAGTGGTAAAATAGCGCGCTGTCATTGTCGAACCAAATTATCCCCCGCGTGAATATGTTAGGTCCTTAAACCAGATGGATTTGGAGTGATGTTTTAATTTTGAATATTAAAATTATGAAATTAAATGTATATGATGTTATTTTTACAACCCGTGCGCGTGTTGTCTATGCCACCCTCCTAGTCCAAATGTCGGAGGGGGCGCAATGATAAGTCTGCGAGTTTATGGCACTATGTACACGTGTAAGACTGCGGGCATCAAATAATGTTTGAACATGGGGGAGGCTGTTCGGAGCAATGGCGCCTATTTGCTGCCGCCCGCCCCAGTGAAGCAACGGCTCGGAATCCTTTCTTAGCACCAGCAAGCCCCAACCCTTCGCTCCGGCTGGACGCGCAGAGAAATGGAATTAAGAAAAATTGAAAGGAGCGCAATAAAAGGGCTTCGTCGTAAATACATATGTACGACGTATTGGAGAAAACCAAAGTAATATGTGTATACTCATCGTATATAATTCACGAAACTGCTATCGTCACTTCAAAATCTTCTGATTCTCCTGCAAATATAAAAATTGTAGAACTTCTTGTTCTTCTTATGTGAGGTCGAACATCTTAATTTATTCTGCGCGTCTGATTCATTCTGCCCATTGTCAAACCGCGATGTACATTGTTGTTCCGTTGTACCAAGATGCGACGTACCTTCACTGTCACCCGCCGCAAAGAGGAGAAATTTCGTATTTCCGGTATTAGTTGAAGAGCAACAAAATTTCTTTTTCAAGTACTTTTTCAGACAACAAAAAAAACGACAAATTCTCATGTAATTACTTTTTAGCTCTGTAATTTCTTGGTTTTCTGGTAATTGCGGTGCTAACTTCATGTCATGCTAGCCAAATGTTCATAGCAGGGTCAAATGTAGAGCGACATTTTTTGTGTAATATAGTAGCAACAAAAAAGCGATAAATTTTGAGTTTAATTTCAATTTTTTTTTAAACAGTAAAAACTGTATGTGACGTAAGGGGGAGACAATTAGCGATACTGATTGACTGGCTTGCTCGCTGCCATTTTTCGCTTTATACTTCCCACTCCATCTCTTCTATCGCTGCTACTGATCATTCTTGAACTTTCGGTTACAGAGGATACGAGAACGTCTGCCCCAATTGTAGCACCTGTAGTGCGATTTGTGAAATTATGGGTGAAAAATTTGTGATTTGTGAAAAATAAATTGCGAAGTTATGGGTTTATTTTTGCAATTGTATAACAAACGATCCAGTGGAGATAGTGGCAAATCCTTCTGTGTCGGAGGACACAAAAATAGTCAATTCGACCGTACTAAGCATAGTTTGTAAGCTGTAGACCAGAACACAGTCTTTCGGTTGTTGACCTCAGACGGAGCGTCACATACCATGCACATCGCCGTAGGACTGAATCTGTTCGTAATTGTGGCATTGGCAGGCACTGAGCGAGACGTCGAGAGAGAAAGCTTTCTGGTCAGTGGCGCGTTGCCGACAATGCTCTTCCGCCGTTTTTACTGTCTGTTCTCTTCCAACTCTCGCTTCTGTCCTCGCTGAGCGCTCGTCAACATCTACCCTCTCTAGCAGTGGCTCTGTCATCCAAGGAAAATATTGATTTTACGTCAGTCTGAAATTAGGTCGGTCACTCCGAGTGACGTGGTGAGTGATTCTCCGAATTTTGTGAGGGGGGGGCACCTGTGTAGGTTGCGTCAGAGTCCTTGAAGTTGCTTGACGCATTTTTTCATAAAGATGCGGGGGAGCGAGCAAGGAGCGCGCAACGTGGTTGTCTACGGATACGGCGCTGTCCGTTTGCGACGCTCCTCCCATTTCGCAGCTGCGGCTTCTTTATGCTGAGTCGCATAGCGGCCTGTCATAATCTATAATTCGCTAAGGATGAGTTGTTGTATCCTTAAAAAGAAATGATCTACACAAAACTCCGTAAGTGTGCTACTGCTGGAGAGGGAATTGCGTCTCCTAGTCCTGCAGATTGAGGACCAAAAAAAATATTGGTACGCAGATAATAATGTAGGGCAGAGAGCAGGCATATCAATTAACCCACAAGCACAATACGTCGCAACACGTTACAATTCCGCGTAAGTCGTAAACGATGAATTCGAGGCCCTTAAAACCGAAGTTCGTCTGTAAAGGGACACGAGTTACGATATCCTTATTGCCAACCGATCGGCGGGCAATAGGCACAGGATTTCGAAAGGAAGATAAACGGCTCTCAGTTGGAATGTCTCTCTTGAGGAGGAGAGAGTGAATCATTATATGTTGTTGTTTTCGATTTCATTGATGCTATTATACTGTAATAATAATTTAGCGAACCTGTTTTACGTATGAGTTTGTATGTCGCAGATTAGTCTTAACACCCAAAATTAACCACTAAAATGCAACTGAGCTCAACTGAACTTTTCTAGTGACTTGTTGATTTTCGGTCGTTAAGATTAATCTGTGACGATGATAATAATATTAATAACAACAATGCAATCTTTGTATACATGATAAATAGTGTATAATACATGTTATACATCCTTGTTTTAGGTCTAAATACATCATTGGTTCCAATGTACATCTCAGAAATTGCTCCTCTCAATTTAAGAGGGGGTCTGGGTACCGTTAACCAATTGGCTGTGACTGTTGGCTTGCTGCTTTCACAAGTACTTGGCATCGAGCAAATTCTTGGCACAGACGAAGGATGGCCAATCCTTCTTGGTAAGTCGATTACTGGTATAACAATAATTGGAATGAATCCTTCTTTTATTAGAAATTTTTTCGCTAATTAACAAAAAAATGTAACATTACTGTAGTAGACGTAGTATAGTACCAATAACTTAGTGCTTAATAATTATTGTATAAAGCCGTCAGGCCTTCGCAATAAACGTTATGGCTTTGTCATTTGATTAATTGCCTCAAAATGACTTATTAGTACCTTAAATAATACACGTGTGAGTAGATTCTTTACTAAAAGTAAAATAAAATTATTCATCAATTACTTGCTGCAAGAGTCTTGGGACGCAGGTTACAATACTGTTGATACAATCGGTAAATCATTTTTTTTCTTTTTCCAACACTTTCATTTCATTTGAACACTTGCTTTCCTCTTCAAAAAAGAAAATGAAATATTTCATGGAAAAGCAATTCTTGGATAACACCAGGAATTAGAACATCATGTAATAACAAACGAATTCTTTCTTTCGTTTCTATGCATAATAAATTATTTTAAGATTTCCTTCTCTATTTAAAAAAATACACATCATTGCTAAGAAAAGTCATAAGGCAGGCTCACGACGAAAATGGTCAGTATATTTTGAACTCAAATAATAAAACAAAAGCAATGTGGAATATAGTAAACAATTGACCAAATCGACTAGATACCTTGTAGAGAATGTTGTTTCAAAAGATAACAATAGAAATTTGATCGATGCGGCAACAATGGCTAGTCTCATTAACCAATACTTTTCGAGGATTGTTGCCGATCTCACTAAGGGTCTTCAGCCACAAAATTCTGTATCAGACGTTTCCCCCAAAATTTTAGACACGATTTTTGTTTCCGAAACTTCTTCCTATGTTATTCTCAAAATAATCGGTAGAATAAAAACTAAATATTCGGTCGGTCTAGATGAATTTCCGGATTGTTTGTCAAGGGTTTGCGCGTTCGCCATTATACACCCGTTAACTCACATATTTAATGTATCCGTATGCACAGGAATTTTCCAGATTTTTTTTTAAAACGGCTAAAATTAAGCCGCTTTTCAAAAAAGGCAACAGAAATGAAATTCAAAATCATTGGCCAATTTCTTGTTTGTCGGTTTTTTCAAAAATATTAGAGAGACTTTTTTACGTATGAATGGAAAAATTTCGTAGTAAACCCTACGCGTTTTCAGATTGCCAACATTGGTTTCGAATATCAAAATCTACGGAAACAGACATGTTTTCTTTTCTTAAAGATGTCGCCTCATCCATGCATCAAAACGAAGCACATATTGGAATATTTTTAGATCTTTCAAAGCTTTTACCATTATTGATCATAACATTTTATTTTCAAAATTACCTTAGTATGGAATTTGTGGTGATGATCTAGATTGTTTGGTTCGTACCTTTAACAACGATCTCAGAGAATAGAAATACCTTACTGGAATAATGGAACATTATGTACACACTTTTCTGATTATTTGCCAATTGCATGTGGGAATCGATTTTAGGTCCTATTCTCTTCCTACTATATGTAAACGATAGGCCCTTGACGATTAGAAACGGAAGAACAGTTCTCTTTGCGGATGGTACGAATATTCTTTGCAATAAAGAAACCGTAAATAGTACAATAGCAGATATTTCAAATTGGTTCCGTAATAACAAATTAACAGATAATGAAAAGAATACTGTTTCAATTTAGTTTTGCATTTCAAATAAACAGCTCTGCACACTGAGAATGTACGGTGTGCCTTTGACTGATGCCTTTGACTGATAACAAACTTTTTAGGTTTTTCAACTCAGCCAAACCTTAAATGGAACGTCCATTTAAATGAATTGAACACTAAATTAAGTTCTTTATGCTACGCTTTCAGAATTCTTTCAAATTCAGTCAGCCTGCACATTGCACGTTGTGTATATTTCGCGAATGTTCATTCCCGCCTGAGATATGGCATATTCTGGGAAAATACATCTTATAGCTCCCAGACGTTTAGATTACAAAAAAGAATTGTACGAATAATAAGCAAATTCTACCCACGTGATTCTCGTAAGCCTCTCTTCATTAATCTAGGTATCCATTACCTTGTCTCTTGATATATGAATCAGTTTTTTTTGTTTAAAATTACTTACTTAAGGGCGGGAACGTAATTTCAGCAAACGCTGATATCTGTAACTACAACACTCAACGTAATCATATTCATCAGGTGACAGTATCAACTGCTCACTACAAAAAAATCACATACAATTCATGTACATTATTTTAAAACACCTTCCCAGATGGCATTAAACGATTAAATTCGATACGAAACTTTAAGTCCCAAGTCATATCTTTTCTGCTGCACAAATGTTTCTATACAATTAGAGACTATACCGATCATCCAAAAAGTAATATTAATATTATTAAAGTAATATTAATTTTTAAAATGACATTTAATGTATTATATATCATTTGGATTGTACAATTGCAAAGAACCTGTAACAAGTATTGTACTTCAGCTTTTGGGTCAATGACTCCCATCTCGATCTGGTTTTCGTCAAGTTTTCCTGATCCTTGAGCAAATGCTGAGATGGCCCTTTGTCTTGATTCTGTACATAAATGTAAACTCAAATTAACTTCCCGACATGGCACGTCACACACAGTTTTTAACTGTTTCTGACGTAAATAAATAATAAATTATTACAATGAACTTGTGTTTTAGTATATAAGTCATACGTGAGGGACTGAGAACATAATATAAATAGTTCCCGGAAGTAGTTTGCGACAATCGCAAGGTATAGCTTATAGAAGGAAGTACATTATCTTGGTATTTTGTTTTTCTTCTTATGAGCGTAACACTATTCGTTGACATCAGCTCGAACTCTGCATGCAGTCGTATCAAACGTAGCGCAAACAGTGTGAAACGTAGGGGCTAATAGGAATCGAAGTACTTGATAAATGATATTGTATCTTTTATTTATTTTTTTTTAAATTTCCAACATCTTTATAACTTCGATCATTGCACTATGGTTTCTGAGACACGTTTCCATGGTGAAAATGCAAATTTTCATCTTACATAAATATACTCTCTGTGCATCATTATGTGAGGTTCAAAGTTATCTGTTTTGCACCCACATTGTTGATTGTTGGCCCTCCTGTCGCGTGCCATTCTTGTATATTTGGTACTTCCCCGTTCAGTCTCCGCGCTGAAGTGCGAGCCGTCGAGCCAAGGTGAGATTGATAAGTGTGCTATAGTATGCGTTTGCACGCTTTCCTTCAAACCGGTCATTTTGTTATTCTCCAGAAATTTATTTTTCGTAGCAATTAGTTGTATTGCGCTATTTAATTCAGAGATCCTAAAAAAATGCTACATTATCCATTGCTGTGAATTTTAATTCTATAACCGATAACTTCACAAGTTGAATTGGCGTTCATAAATTGACGGAGTTTGACGGGCTCTGGCCACGGCCTATTCTGTTAGTAAGTTATTTTAAACATGTTCCAATTAGTTCCAGCTACAACGAAGTGCAACTCTTGAGTAATTATTGTTTTTTCTCTAGATATGCCTCGGTTCAAAAATGAATTTCTATTAGATTTTTTCTCATAGTTCGTGATAACCAAGAACATATTACGCTAATCTAAGAGTTTATAATTGATAATGTTAGAAATAAAATGAAATCATCGAAGGAAGAGAAAAATAGATCCGAAATTGGCCCTTTATGCAAAATTTCGAAGGAATATGTTGAAAACACTGTCTAGAATATTTTATTTACAAAAATTGTCTTGCCTATTATCAAGATAGAACCAGTACCATCATTTACGACGTGTGGTCAACATCGCCTTCAGTTTTGCGAAAAATCAATTTGAACAAAAAGAGAGGTATCTTCGCAGAGGTCACATAATTTGAATCACGAGTCTGCTTTAATTCTGCGAGCGGCGAGTATTGCTACACATCATGATAGAAAGCTAGAAGAGAGGAGCTTCAAAATTATATAGACTATCCACTGGTCAATAAAAGGGAGTAGGCAGCGTTTTAAAAAGAAGTTTTTTTACACATGTGAAGAAACGCTGGATCTCTTTTAGGAAACAATTTGTGTAAGGAACAATATTCGGATATTAGAAGAATGAACTTTAGATAATTGAAGGAGGCAACAATATTTTAATGTAAGAAGAATTTACATTAAACGATTTAAGAAAGCAACAATATTTAAAAAAATGTAGTGTCTATCCTGACTACAGGAAGATTTGGCATTGTGTGTGTATACACGATCTACCTATAGACCGTTCCTATAAACGACCTAGTTGCGTAACTTACAATACGAAAATTGTGGAAAACACAACGGAACAAATAGTGTGTTAGAAGGTGCCATTAAGCATATGACTGTATGCTAAATGTTAGCAATGCGGGAGCAATATCAATGCGGAAATTATATCTAGTTACGGTTGTGAAGGCCCTTTTTGCTGATCATTGTAATGGTAAAAATTAGATACCTACTCGTGGCAATCATTTTAATGCTTTGTTTACAATCACCTAGATACCTCTCCGTTTCGTGACAAAATATGTCATTTGAAAATACAGAATTTCCTGTCGGTTATGTAGGAAAAAGATATAAAGCAGGAAATAGAAATACAAATATGTTCAATAGCATCGGGCAAGGCAAAGCTGCAGGCAGAATCATTTGGAGGATATTTTCGATTCAGCAGTTGACACTTAAGATTCAGTGGTTTTTAGCTTTAATTTAGGAAAAGGGATAAGACACCAAAACAAATGAAATATTCCTTCTGAAATAATAGCAATGCTGACCAAGACAAAGAAAGTGCGGGTGTCACATTGAGGAAGAAAAAGAATAAGAACAGGAGGAAGAATAAGAAAAAAAAGTGCAATGATCGAGATGATTTGAAGACTAATGAAAGTATTTTGAAATATGGTGTGATATAATGATTTTTATACTAGATGTTTTGTATACTCGAATTAGTGAATAGGAAGAGTTAAGCTGGCATGTTTTTATTCAATATTTTATTAAAATATATACATTTGTACATTTTGTATTTTTTGCAGAATTATATATGGTGTTTGCTGTTTTAATGCGTTTGAAGCATTTACACTTGATACGTTCTTCACAATTTATAGTTATTAATTTTGTCCACAAATATGGGCCTCAGAAACCATAGTGCATTCCCCAAATCCAGGTAGATTCAATCTTTTACAACATTACTCGTATTTCCTAAAAAGGACCTTATCTTAATTACATACACTTCTTCGCGAGAAAATCTTTCTTATTAATGTCGCCAATTTGGTTCGATATTGTTAGTAACAACTCTTGTTGCTAGGTCCGCATAATGCAGTGCGTGATTCACAGTTCCGCGGTTAAAATTGTTTTGTTTGAACCTACAGACCTCCCGCAAAGTTAGTGAAAAAGTATGATGCTCGCTATCACTTACCGACTGCAACAAAGTGTCTTGCGTCCCTCGTATTTTGAAGGTTCATTTTCAGTTACCCGTCACCCGTTGAAAATAACATACTAAAATGACACCAAAAACCCTTTCCAAAACCACAATTTAAAAGTGAGCTAACACTGCCTATTCAAAATGGTAACAATTCATTATAAGTAGAGATATAATTTTATGGTCAATGAAAAGGGCCAATATCGGTGAAAAAAAATGCTAAAAAAAGGATAAAAGTGATGAAAAAGAAATACTAATTATTGTAATTAAAGCAAGTATTTATGGTGAATTTATTTACCAACTAGCTGAACTCATGCAAAAACCTCGCAGATTTGAACTCAATTAAATGGAATGTATTCGCCTAAAATGTATTTCTTCAGCGGAGTTCTGCGGAGAGCAGAACTCAACTTCTGTTTTAAACTATTTCAAACAAAAATGAACTCTAGTAATATTGCGTATTTTATTCCTCAGCATTCTGACCGTGATTTTGATATCTATGACACACGAGAGTACATTTCTCTAATTAATAAATAGTGCAATGAATATTCTTTCTGTCGTAAGTGCCTCTGGAGGCAGCAATGAAAAATGTTTATGGAAGCGTAATGTAGTCGAGCCAGTACTGCCGATTACATGGACTCGCGTTCAAATCTTGACAACGCGGGCCTATCTTTACTGCCACGTGTACTATATAAAGACGGAGAGTTATGTAATGATGCAGTGGAATGTGTCGAAATTTTCACAGAAAACACTTTTTGTATGTCGCTGATTCGAAAAACGAGAATTGGTTACTCGTAAGCGACCTTTTCCTATTCATAGTGTCAAAACACTTATGTGTTGGGAGTTCTTCAACCTGAAAAACCTCTAAATTTTCGAAAAATCTCTGTTCCCGTGCATGTAATAGGTTCTGTATTATTAAAACAAAAAAAAACATAAATTAAAAAAAACAACGTTACTTTGCTGTTGGCTGCGTGTTAATTTTTAGCGTGTAAGGACGATGTGAGGACCAAAATAATCCCAATGTCCTTGTCAGTCGTGTCATATTAACCCCCCAAAAAATGAAGTTTATGTCATGGCAAGGATTAATATTTTTTAAATCTCGTTTACGCATAAAAATGGAGTCGTTCTTTTTAAATGATTACCCTTTTCAAATATGTCTTGCCATTACAAATGACTAAGTGGCATCAAAAGTGTCGTATCTCAACGGAAAAGTTTTTGACTGAAAAAATATGTCATTTCGGCATTGACTTTTTTTTGCCCAAAGTCTGTAACATTTTGTGTTCCTGCTATGTGGTCATTAATAATAAAATATATTTCCTATTGTTTTCTATTTGTTAATTTTGAATATCAATCAGTAACAATTCTTAAAGTGTATCACATTAGCCCCAATTTTTTGCTGCATCATACTAACCCCGACTGATCCTCTCTTTTTCAAAATAAATATAGTAAATCCAAAGTTGATTAGAGACTGTAAGTGAAGAAACTATTAGATATGTCACATAGAAACACAGTTATACATATTTGTTGAAGCACATTGCAATCTTGACGTTTCGACAATTGTTCCATTGTCATCTTCAGGTGCTCGAGGTTACATAAATCAGTCATTGCCAGTGAAAAAACATAACTTAGAAGTTGTTAAAGATATCTCACAGTGTGTCAATGAGATGTATCTCAGATCCAACATGATCTTTGTTGTAAGAAACGGAATGAACTGAGCTCACATTCTTGTGACACTCTGACATCAATGTGAAGCCAGATCATTCTGTTTCTTCTCACGATTTCCATATCGGATCCGAGATGCATCTCGTTGATTCATTGTGAGATATATTTAACAACTATTAAGTTATATTTTTTCTCTCACGATAGCACCATTTATGTAACCTTGAGCATCTGGTGATGACAATGAAACAATTGTTCAACCGTGATTGCAACGTGTTTCAATAAATAGGTAAAACTGTGTTTTATGTGAAATATCCAATATACGGTTACTTTAATATTGTCTTTAATGGACTTGGGATCTACTATATTTATTTTGAAAGTATGTGCTTTGGTATATCAATGTCTGATGTGAAGAATAAATCATCTGTTTAATGGAAGGCAACATAGTATGTGTTTGTTTACAAAAAATAAGTCGAGAAAATGCTTCTTGAAACCACGTTATCTTTTAATATTGCGTAATACTTACCAGACTGTCGCTCAGTATCACACATAATAATGAGTCCATTTTCAACCAAGTGGATTCAGATCTGGTTCCAAACCCGATTTACCGATTTCAATTGCACTACTAGTCGAGAAAGAAATCTTCTACGAAAAATATTGGAATATATTGCCAGAAAAATTTAAAAATATGCAAAGAAATGTTTTCCTTATATGTACTATGCCTGTAAATATGGATAAATATGTTTCTAGTCACCTCAATAAGGTTTTTGTTTATTTCGTACTACTGTTTACTTCGTAAACACAACAAAATGTCGAGCTTAACTACCGAACAGATAAATATGTTATTATAAACACATCCTAGCCCTCATTATTACACATGACATTGGAATCATCCCAGTCAAAGTACAACTATTTGTATCAAAGCCTCACTAAAAATATCATGATATACAGTATTGTTTTATGAAACATTTTCAGTTGACATTAAGCAATTAAAAGTTGTTCAGAAGATCAAAAGCTATAAAAATTTTGAATGCAGCATTTCTGATCGTATTCATGTATAGATTTCACTGAGTATCAAAACCGTATGTAATATTTTCCTTAAAATAATTTATTTGTTGTTTACAATGTGTAATTTTAAAATACTGAATATACTTGTTAGAAGGTTATTATTAAGTTGTTCTAGGTCTGGTACCTTATTTCGATTTTCCGTACCGTTACCCGTAATCCACTGAGTAAATGCAGAAATGAAGTGTTGCTTTCCTTCTGAGTAGTAAATATACGACCATTAATTATATTAATATGCGTATTCCTTCAGTATATTTCATCGGTGAATGACATCGATTACACACTCAGTGGATTCCAGTGCGGAATACACGGCGTTTCGACCAATCGCATTCCTAGAATTTTTGGAATCCACTGACAGAATTGCATTATCTTTGCAACTTGCAATACGGTTTTTTAATAACACTCGCTGTGCGCGAAGGAACAAAAGGGCAAAGGGGGACACGTGAGACAAAGCGGAGAAAGGAGGACGAAGAGGGAACGGGGACAAAGTGGGACAATTGGAACAAAATTAACAAAATTAGAAAAGTGGAGAAAAGGGACAAAATGAGGAAAGTGAGATAAATTAGACTATTAGGAAAATGGGACACTCGGACAAAATGTGATAACAGAACAAGGTGACAAAATGGAGCAATGGGACAAGGGTTGCCAATGGGACAATGTTGTCAAAGTGTGGCAAGGGGCGAACAGGATCTAAGCTCGCGAGTCCTCTAAGTTATTTTTAATGGACTCTTGAGCATTTTACTCTTCGAGCAGTTGCTATGCACTTGTCTTGCGTTGGATGGGTGGTTGCCAATCAGCTAAGCGCGTGTTCGCCGACGTAAATAACAAAAATCTGTTCCAAATCTATTCTAAAAATTGAAGGTCGTAGAGAAAGTATAGTATTCTACTCTCACATGAGGACTATTATCAAGTACTCGTTGAAGAATATACTACTCCCTGCGCCCTCTCCAACGACACATGCAGTTTTTTTACGTTAACTTAGTAAATAAGCAAATAAATAAAATAAATAAGGATTAGACAAATAAATGTCAGTCGTAACAATCCTCATCCAGTGACTTTTTTTTATTATCAGGGTATGTGATGAATTATCACAATGAAGATGGTTATCATGTCTCGTCTTTATATTTTATTAATTTAACGTCAAAACTGTAATACTAGTTGTGACGTTAGAAAACAAGAATAGAAAAGCTACATTTACTATTCAGATGCAAAAAAAAATTCATCTCTGCATTTACTCAACGAATTAATGGAAATGAGATCAAGTAGGAAGAAAGGATCCAGAACGGTTTTTAGTAGATTCAATCAGTGCTTTTTCGACTCATTGCGTTAGTTCATGTATTCGTGTAGGACTGTTGTATGCAGAAGAGAATACTTTTGTGTCAGACATTAATTGAAACAATAGATCTAAGAGTATTATTATTATAAGAAATTGAACTTCCTAAAAGTAGTGCTTAAAATTGATGAGACATCTTCTCAAAATATTAAGCTAGTTTGTTTTTTTTTTACTGTCTAATATACTGAGAAATTGGAGTGCACCATTGAAGCTAAAATAAGCCTTGTAACGTATAATTCCATGTTTCATACGAGTGTTATATGTTCTTAATAATAAATATTATGTATATGTTTATATTTGTGTATGAGACTGTACTATTTATTTCTGTCTTATAATGTCAAGGTCTAGCAGTTTGTCCAGCACTTCTACAGCTGACTTTGTTGCCTTTTTGCCCTGAGTCACCAAGATACTTGCTCATTACGAAGCAGTGGGAAGAACAAGCGAGGCAAGGTATGAATGTACTGAACATATAAAACCTTTTTTTCTTTTATATGTAGTTTTTAACTAAATTATCTATTGATCGCAAAACTAGCTCATGTTGACTCCACATCCTATGTACTTCTTTACGTAGTGGTCAGTTAACAAATTTATCACTATTTGGAGAATTCCTTCTAAGGTATTTTCAATTTTTAAGCAAAATCACTTGTTGAAATTCAAAATTTCATTCATCGTTTAGGATGTCATCATTTTGTAGTCTCAAGCCTTGGGGTTGAAGATTTTAACGAAACTCTAGGTGTCTCTACATGGGCAGTGTTTCTCGGCGGTATTCAGACGAGTGTCGTCTGTGCTGAGTAAACAGTTGCCTGTTTATACTGACAGTGTTTACACATTGCTGAGGGGACTAGGCCAGTAACTGGCAAGGCACCTTTAAAAACTGTACGTGTTGTAGATATTTAGTACTTTATTTCATATCCATACGTTTACATATTTTTATGGTGTGTAGAAACGAATTTTATTATTGGAGATGTGAAAAAATTATATTTTTTGTTGCTACAAATACGAGAAAAATAAAGAGCTTAAGTGTCTTCACAAAACAGAAGGTGATGTTTAAAAGTAAATAATTTGAGTTTAAAGGCGGAAGATGTCAAAAGTCAAGAATTAATCCTCTAATGGAACCCATTATGTGTGTTTGGTTGCAACAAATAAGTCGAGAAAATACTTGTTTAAAATGCAAACACAGGAAAGCACAGAAAAGTAAGAATACGTAAATGAAAGAAGACTTTCAATATATGCTTTGTGCAGGAGAACTTACTAACAATCCTTTCGATCTTGCAACATATTTCTTAATGTTGAAAAACCGTTGCGCCAAGAATAATGAAAGAAACCCTTGCGCATGACAAGAATACAAATTATTAAAAATCCCTAATTTAAAAATCCCGAATTTAAAATCCATTTTGCAGAAACACGATGAAAGAGTATTCGGGTATAGATGCAGTTGAATATCATTAGTACATTACTTACAAACGTTGCACTGCCGTTGCCCTTCTGTCATCGAGGCCACATCACCTAGAGCTATTTGTTATTATCTTAAGAAAAAGATGAAATGCTCTGAAATGCAGAAAAAAAGTTCGAAACATACGAAGAGAAAATGCAGTTGAGTTTGTAATAAAGAAGGAAAGTGAATAATTTGAGTAATGAAAAATAATTTGTTTCAATTAAACCTGCGCTATGGCTACATGTTATGTTTCCAAAAATATTAATTTTGTATATTAATTAGTTGTTTTTAAAAGCATTGTGACGCTCTAATGTTATTGAATAAATTTTATTCACCAACAGATCAATGAGTACACTGGAATAGATGGTTTTGGTCATCTATATTTTAAAGGAAATACTCTATATATGGGGGTTAGCACACTGATTCAAATT
Source organism: Gryllus bimaculatus (assembly GCA_017312745.1). Taxonomy (NCBI): domain Eukaryota; kingdom Metazoa; phylum Arthropoda; class Insecta; order Orthoptera; family Gryllidae; genus Gryllus; species Gryllus bimaculatus. The sequence continues at coordinate 7,944,181 of BOPP01000050.1, read as the reverse complement.
CCGAGTTCGCGGATTTAATATGTGAGCGAATAATCCTCGGTGCGCATCGATGTGTTCGTGGCATGTAAAACGACCTCGACAGGTGTTTCCTGAATTAAATTCCCCAAAACTCCTCTCAAATCAAATCTCATATTCGCCTAACCAGAAAATATGCATTTGAGAACTCTTGCCTTCAACATTCGCAATAAGTAAAGTTTGTTATAATAACTTTTTTCGCACACATATTTACTCTTGAGCGCTAAGAATCTAAAAGAAAGTAAATTTCCTAACGTAATGCACTATCATTTCTTTCTCATGAAAAGTGACTAAAATCACCTAAAAGAAATGTGATGTCTTTCAGTGTAAATCGATTATTACTGACCGACATGAACTTCCATGCATGTTTCTAAAGTCTGTCACATTTTCACCCTCTCTCTCTTTCTTCCCTCTCTTGCTCTCTCTCTTCCCTCTCTTGCTCTCTCTCTTCCCTCTCTTGCTCTCTCTCTTCCCTCTCTTGCTCTCTCTCTCTTCCCTCTCGTGCTCTCTCTCTCTCTTCCCTCTCTCGCTCTCGTTCTTTTACAATACTTGTTTGGTATTCGAAAGTTATAAATGTGTTGTGAAATTTGCTTTAAGTATATAACTGACAATATTTTGTTAAAACGTATTAAATTTATTTATTTGTACTTAATGCCTATTTCATTTTGTAAAAATTTTTCTTAGCACTTACAAGAACCAAATTGACATAGATTTCTCACTCTCTGTTACACGATTCCCTTGCTTTCGCTATCATATCATGTGAATCATCCTCTGGAGTCCTGCATGTCAAGAAACTCCGCGTTCTTGGAATTTTAATTGACAAGAGAAGCTTCAGAAACTCTACGTCAAAACAGAATATTTAAAAAAAAATTACTGCCAGTTTACAACAATCGTCGCTGAAATCATTGAAACGTCTTATACAATTGTATAAAGAAGTTACTCTAAGAAGGGAAGAAATTTCTGTAAGTTGGATACATAGGGAAACAAATGAATCGTCATATCTGACGATGGCATTGCAGGAGGTAGTATCAAAGCGATTTACAAATGAGTCAAATGCAAACGCACATATTGACGATTTGAGTGCATGGACATTACCTCCAGTTACGTTCGCAGTAGAAGCCGATCAGTAGCGGTCAAAGTGGCCACTTCTTAGAGTAATCTCTATTAGCTCAGCTAAAACAGTAACATATTTTGAAGCTTCTGCCGTAAGAGATTACTGTTGTTCATGCTCTGCAGCCTCGTGATCCAGATGTACGAGTTCGCATTATTGAATACTTTTTTGTAGAGCTATGTGATGATATTGATATTCCTTTGAGGTTTTTTGATGTAGCTTTTTCTGGTAAGTGTGCACACCAGTAGCCGAAACAACCGCTATTAAGCGTGGAACCACACCTACTACACGAAGAATCACGTCAAAATTTGAAGAACGTGATGACCGATTGGTGCGTTAGATCATTGTGGTGGAAAATCCCATTGAATTACTATAAAGATATTAAAAATTCCGCCAATCTGCTATCCAGTCAAGTTGTATCGAGCTTGGAAACATGTATGTGGAGAGTAGCTGGATAATGGTCACCACATTCGATCCCACTGCGCTCCAAAATCTATCTCCTCCTTCTGTCTCATCTCCTCCCGTTGTGGGCAGGTAGGGTATTTAAAATAACATTTGTGGTGCTAACTACAAATAGAAGATTTTGTTACATTTTCGACAGCGCATTTATAAAAAAATTGACACTAATAACAAAAGAACAATGTTTTTCAACAGCAATCAAATAAAATTGTCAACTTCCGACGAAGTGTGAATGGTTGTCACTCCATTTTACAAAAGGAAATACTTAGCACGCGACAGTAACTTCTAATAGGAACAAAATAACACGAGAGTACAATATTATCCCAACCAATACTGCAATGGTAAATTACAATCACTGACGCTTCTTTTAATTTTTTATAATCGATACATTTAAACCGAACCTTTGAATAAAAATTTTACAATCGTGTTGAGTTCGTATAATAATAATAATTATAATTATAATAATAATTATTATTATTATTTTTTATTATTACTATTACTATTATTATAGCCAGTTACAACCCCGCGTAGGCCAAGGGCACCCACTTCAGGATCTTCCTTATACAGACGCAATTTACACACAACATAAGAAAATGTTCCACTTTTCACTGCCACGATCACTGCCAAATTTAGTACCCTTTACTTTGACTTCACTACTTACAGCTTATTATGCAAGCACATATCAAGTTGGTAAGAAATTGAATAATGGTCCATTGTGTGTTGGATTTACACATGACCTTACACGTCTGACGATTCTTTGCCGAGGTAGGCAATTGGCTGCCAAGAAGCATTTTCTGTTCGTCCGATTGATTGATTTTTCTAGTGATTACAGCCACCAACTACCAGGGTCATTAGTCCCATAAGTGTAATGCGTGTTTATTTTGCTCGGGAGGTGGAAGTGATATTTCCCGTCTGTACGGCGAGATCGGCGCCAACCTACCGTCGGCTAGCGGGGTTTCCCCCAATCAGGTATCTCCCACCGGCGGGGCACCGCCCCAGCCAGGACAAGATCTTAGCTCCTGATGGGTTTTCCGGCATGTGTGATAGTGTAGTGCAAGTTAGTGTAAGTGTGTGTGTAAGGGGTGAGGTTATGACAAGGAAGAGGAAAGTGAGAGCGTGCGCGGTCCGTGGCCCGTTTTTTAGGGTACTTCTCCAGCATTCGCCTGGTGTTGATCGGGGAAACCACGGAAAACTACCGATCAGAGCAGCTGGCCGCTAGAATTCTCCTCCAGAAAGCGATTCGACCTAGGTAACAAGCTAATGCCGAAAATACTGCCACATTCGGTACTGGAACCTAGGACCTCCGATTAGAGGGACTGCAGTAACATCACTGTTTGTCCGACCACCTATTCTTCTGCCTGCCGACGTTTCTCTTTCCTGGGTCCCAAGCGGTGAGTCCAGCGGGCATGTGGAAGTCGCATGAAATGACCTGCCCAATGCTATTTGAGGTTTCAACGCCATTAATTTGTTTTGCCTTTCTTATGTCTTCATTGCGTATTCTACTTGCATGGGTAATGTTTAAAAATTTTCTTTCCATTTTACGGAGGCAGACATTAATAGTATTTGTTTCTTTTTGTATTAGTGCCCTTGTTTGCGAACCGTATGTGCGAGCTGAATGTACGCAAGTATTTATGATTTCTCTCTTTATTCGAAAGCTGTAGGATTGGTTCAAAATAATAAATTTTAATTCCCAAAATGTTGGCCATGATGCGGAAATTCGTCTGATTAACTCTTTTTTGTATTATTGATAGACAATAGTTGTCATAGATACACTATTCTTCCACACAGTCAATTTTCTGGGTACCAACAGAAACTTTATATTTTGTGCTATTTGTCATGTCTAGACCTCAGATTTTAGGACAAATGTCTACTTAGTTCCTTTAGAAGGTAGTGGAAAATAATTGCAGATGGATACAAATAATGAAAAATAGATCTACGGAGATCAACTAATGGTGCCTAAATGTCCTACAAGAGTGATTGATGCCCATTTAGATATTTTTTCTGTTGCTTAAAACCAATATTTTTTGAAGAATTATCATATTTTTATTACACATTTTTTTAAAATTGTTATACCAAAACGCAAATACTTTCTTGATTTTCCCGAAACGCCGATATTCCCTGATTGACGAAAGCGCACTGTGGACTACGGACCGAAATCCCTCACCCAACGCAACGAACATAAAGAGTTCTGCAAGTCAATATAAAGAGGAGGTTTCACGCTCGTCCCCTATTTTCTGTGCAGCTGCGCAGATGACAGGCCGAGGCTTATTGCCGCGGCGCGGCGTTTACGCAGTTGCGTTTACGCAGGAAAGACGCAGGTCGACAAAAGTCTGCTGTCGGAAAGGCGAATCTTACAAAATAGGCTCACGTATTCAACTCCTACAAAGTAAAAAGTATCATTTAGACGTTTCTTCTGTGTGTGGTACGGGTCTAATCTCGATTATATACTTATTGATCACGAATGTGAACAAAAATATGCTTGTATTCACTCTCATAAGTGTAAAAATGCATTACTTTCCTGAATAATAAAAATACGTAAATTAATCGTTTTGTGATCAGTTTTAGAGGTCAGAAACACGTTTCGTGTAGAATTTTTTTAAATGTCTCATTTAATCATTTTTCAATGTTTTTAAGTGAACAAAACGCCTTTTTTGTATGCCTAATAGTGGTTAATTTCATAATTTTGTGCCTAGCTCATAATTTTGGGTCTAAAATTCCGAGGTCTAGTCATGACCTATGATTTTCTGAGATTTATTTATAGACCTACTTTCTTGCTAGAAATCAGGAGTTCAGAGAGCATTGTTTGCAGTTCTCTAGATGAATTGGCAATTACAACAATGTCATCCGTAGATACTTTTCCCCATCAGTGTTAATTCCAAAATTATCCGACATTTTTCAGAGAACGTCTTGTAATAAACAGATAAATAAAGGTAGGGAAATAGGATCTTCTTTGCTTTACACCTCTCCTCAAATCAAACTCTTGACCTTCAAGATCCATTTTCATTTTTACTTGGCCTGATAAATATATTCTCCCTAGTAATTGAATTGAATTGAATTGAATTTGCCTTATTTTACGTGGCGAGTAATAACATGCATTTGTCATCTGCTCCTATTGCTTCCAGTGCTTCTAAGATATTTGCTCTACAGAATCAAAGGCTTTTGCAAAGTCAATAAAGGCGACATACCCTGGCAAGTTAAATTCTTGTGTTTTCTCTATGGGTTGGGACGTTCTTTGTAGACGGTCAATTGTACAGTTGCTAGCACGGAAACTTGCTTGTGGCTCCGAATAGTTGTCTTCAATGGTCTTATTTAATCTCTTCAAAATTAATTTCAAAAATATTTTGAAAATATTTGACATGATTTTAATCGGCCGGTAGGTGTCAAAATTTTCTTTTGAAGTATTATGGTATTCGATTTTCATTCTTCAGGTAATTCTTCTTGCAATACTTCTTTGACAATAATTGATAGTGGCAGTGTTAGTTCAATTCCAAATTTCAAATATTCATTTACTGTATCTTCTTCACCGAGACATTTATTTAGACGTATCTGTTTCAAAATATATCTGACTTTGCTTGGTCAGATTTCTGGGACATGAGAGTTGTATTTTCAGCTTCCGAGGAAGTATTCCTTTAGCGCATGGCATTTTATCTTGTCGCTTGTGTATACCTTTTCGTAGAATTGTGTGGCTGTTTCTATGATTTTACGCTATTGGGTACCGCTGGGAAACCCGGGGTTCGGGACGGCGGCTGGGCGGCCCGGCCTCGGCGGTGGCGGTCCTTTGAGAAGGTGGCGGTTGCCAGACTGGTCCTCGTAACCAGGAATGCGGAAAGTGCGGGGCCGCCGTAATGCAAGCATATAATGGATATTGGTTCTTGCTCATTATCCTATGAATTAACAAGTGTTGTTTTGTAAGGTGAGGAGTTCAATGTTTGTTAAAGCCTGCGACCAATATAGTTTGGGCGATACGGTTCCTGATATTATTCATATTGTTCAAGTTGGCTTCACGTCGACCTTCTCTGTAAGTACACTGTTACGCCATACTCATGTAATCTGTGGCAGAATATAATTAGCGTAGGCTAGCTGTTCGCAGAGCATTTTAGTGGTAGCAGTAAATTGGTAGATGATTGTGTTTCGGGTGCTCAGCTTTGCTAGCGTGCACGAGAGGTTTTTTTGGAAGGTAAGCGATTTATGAAGTGGTACTGCCAAGTGTTTGTGGTTGTTATTTTGAGGGATCAGCATTCCATCAAGTTTTATCCTCAGTTTGACATCTTCAAAACTGTTACTAACAGGAAAAAACAAGCTGCCTTATTTGTGAGACCTGGAGATGCAATTAGTGAAGTAGGCAGTGTTGAGATCCTTTCCCAACATATTTTCCATTGCAGGAATGGATTGGTGTTGTGTCCAACGTCGAGTTTTCAGCGTAGCCAAATTTCCAGCAAGTGGTGGTGGGTAGGTCGTGTAAGTATAAATTGAGAAGTAATGGTGCAAGAACTGAACCTTGAGGAAGACAATGCTCATCTTCTATTGTCTACTTCATGCATTGTTGATTTGCACGGTAATAAGTTTCAGGCTGAGAAAGGTATCTATCGATTTTGCACATTTTTTGAACAGAGGCTAATTTTTAGAAATGTGAAGATTAGCTGTACACGTGTTCAAGATGAGTACTTGAACTTCACAACTTCGATGACAGAAAGGCCAGCATTTTCAATTGGTAAATGAAACATTATTTTGGTAGTTATTCTGTTGTTGATTAGGCGCCGAATCAGCTGGAAACAGCAATTAACCCAAGAAATAGGTTGGTAGTTTTCAACATTGTCGGTAGGTTTACCCATTTAAGCAAAATGATTGTCTTTGTTCTTATGACGTAGTTGAGATGTGTCCTTGACAGTTGTCTAGGGATATACTTCACTAACTCTTATTGAGGTAATTACTTCATCTCATGGAGGAAATACTATATCCCTTTGTTGTACACAATACATTATTATATTGTATTCCCTTACCTGTGTCAGTCATTTGTAATGTTAAGTAATAAAATTGTTAAGTTTTTTTCAAACAAATCTAATCAAGCGAAAATAAATATTGTTAGTAAATGAAGATTGTGCAACAAATCACACGGATGGACAATGGGTCATGCAGGTGGAAAAACACTCCAGCCCGTTCTTGACAATATTGGCAATAAACAATTTATTGTTTTAGTCAACAACAGAGCTTCCCACAGAAAGTGATTTCTGTAATTATTCAATTTCGTCGAAGACTATATGACCTGTCAAATTCATGCGCATTTCCCAAACTAAGCGCACTTGTAGACTCTGGAGTCGTTCAGGTCGTTTTCAAACAGCAAGTACAATTATAATGGACAAGAGGGTAGGTCCGTGAGCGGTACAAGGCTGACTTAATAACCCCCCCCCCCCAATTCCGTCAATTAAAAAATTTTGTTTATCGTCGTTTATATCCGAAAAAAATAATTTCCGTGGAGAGTACTGATACATATCCTCAGCAGCACTTGGACGCAATTAAGATCAACCTTTTTGACCTTTTATTGCTCAGATGACGGAAAAAGTTGTGAAGAAAGTGCTATGCTGGAATAAAGCGTTTCTTAGCAAAATTGCATAGGAAATATGTGCTCTTCTAGTAGTGGAGAAGACGGTGGTGAGATTTTTTACTTATGAAATGACTGGCCTTTGTTATGTTACAAAATAATCCCGCCATTGTTATATCTATCCATTGTGAATAATATATCGAATCTAGTGAAGTGATTTGTTGAACGTGAATGATTCACTTTATGTAATATCAGCCAAAATTTAGACAAAAAGATTCTCTTAAAACAAAACGTATCCCGGAGACGTGTCACGGAGTCGTCGCTGAGTTATCGTGCTGCCGAGTTGTTGTCGTCTGGCCAAATCGTCGCCGTCGTATCGTCAGGTCGTCGTCGTTGTCGTATCGTCAGGTCGTCGTCGTTGTCGTCGTCGTCGTCGTCGTCGTTGTCGTGTTGCCCAGTCGTCGTCGGTGTCGTGTCGCCGATTTAGAACCTTGTGCTTGAACGTTCCAAAACCTTTAATGAAAAAATTCGGAGCCATTTTTATGTAAGGTTTAAGTATTTTTAGAAAATTGAGAAACCTGTTCAGGAAGGAGTATATTATATTAGCGGAATATATTATGTTAGCGGAATATATTATGTTAGCGGAATATATTATATTAGCGGAATATATTATATTAGCGGAATATATTATATTAGCGGAATAGATTATATATCCGGCAGTAGGCATGCCGTGTTTCGTAACGAATTGGGGCGCGTAGGGTGCCTCAGCCACCCCGCAATAAAAAAAAGACTGAATACACTTTCGTACCGTTAATTTGAAAGTATTTTTATGAATTTTATTGTTTCGAACAACCTTTACAAAATGTATTTCTCTTGTTTAATGTATACACAGCTTCACAGATTGAACAGAATGATATAGTTTTTATGTTTTTTCATCTTGTATAGGTAAGGAACACTTCTGTATCTCAAAAATTAAATAATAGTATGTAAATGTTTTATAATTTTAAATAAATATAGAATCGTAATATATAATTTAGTCCGCTTAAAAATATATAATGTATATTTTCTAGAAATATTTTATTTGACAATAAACAGAAACAAGCATAGAAATGGCCTACCCGAAAGAATAAAGCATAATAAACGTGCCAATTGGGATAATAAATATACTATAATCAACGAAAGAATGTGAACATGGTGAGTGATAAGTCCAATCACTGCCTCTGAATTGTCACCTGTCGTGAACCGCATGGCAAGGAGCAGTAGGCTTTAATGCGTACACGAAGAGCCGTTTGCTTTCCCTTGGTGCTACGTCGCCTTGGTAAAGTCACAAGGGTTAGGTCAAGGTACTGAGAACACACGTACGGGTGGTTTACTCCGTTGCGTCGACGTTTGCGGCTTCATCGGCAGTTGGTGACCCGACAGCCGAGATTCGCCTGCGCGCGTCTTCAGCTGGCATTGCGCGTACGCCGTACGCAGGGACACTTAACGACAGCCTCCTACCGGCCGGCGCGTTCGTGTTACCCGACACCAGTGCCCGCGGGCCGTATTCATAGTCGACACTTACACAAGTAAGCGCTTAAGTAATCAGCATTTACTTACAAAAAGTGAACTCTGATGACCGTTTCGTATTCATAGACCATACTTATTCGAGAGTCGTACTCGGGCAATATTTCGCTACATAATAATTGGCAACATTGCTTTATTGGTTACTAGATACGAATCTAGAAGGCCGTGTCAATCTTGTTTACAATTTTGACTGTTCTTTTAGGCGTATAAAGAACATCTTGTTCCATCGACAGACTGTCAACAGAAACTAAATTCTAAATTTCGTTTCGTTGCTTCGATGCGTTTCGTCCTGTGCGGATAATTGCTATTGGTAAAATTTTTCCGATTTTGCGTGATTAGAAGGTATTGGCGTACGATATTTGTACAACACATGAAGGGAATTTTATGAACTTTTTACTATTCCTTGATACCACTTTAGATATTTCTGTGATGTTTCTACAAATTGAGTGTTGACTTATTCTATAGAGATCTGCACATATCAACTGAAAAAAAGAATAAAATAAAAGCGCGTTTCTCGGCTGTCCCTCCCGCGTTCTTCTCAGTAGTTCGAAAAACTTTTGTTTCCCCTTCGGAGGGACAAGTGCGCATCTCCTCCATCCTGCACGCATTCATCTTTCTAGCTTGGAAAGTGTGGATGTTCCCTTCGGACGAACAAGTGCGTTTCTCCACTGTCCCGCTCGCGTTCGTCTCACTCGTGTCCATCCTGCCTATTTTGCTCTCGAAAGGTCATAACAGATTCAAATAACCCGTATTGTAATGTTACGCGTCTATGACTTCTACCTATGTTTTGATTTTCGCTCGGCTCGTCTGCAAGAGCAATCAGGTCACCACACGGCGGTTCCCTAATTTTGTTTGGTTCTGTCCGAGGAGTGTGGGTAATTACGTGCCTCTCGCAAACCTGCGTAGTCTTGTTCCTTAATGAAATACTACTATGGTACTTCATTGTGAACTCTAAGCCAAGTATCCCCGCGTAATTAGTTGTCCCTAATTCCACTACGTGCGTGTCATGCTCCTATGTTGCCTGATCGATCACAAATGGCACACTGCGCTGGCTCAAAATCTGCAGAGTGTGCCTGAACCCGCTTTTAATTGCTGAATGGTACTTCGAAAGAGGAAGTTGATCGAAAGGAAATATTTTGCAATCGCATAAAGTAACCGCTGCTCCTGTGTCCACCAGAAATCGGAGCCGTCTTCCTAAATTTCTAACACTGATTGTCATGCCGTCTGCCCGGGAAACGGCTAATATCTCGTCCCAGGCCCCGTCGACCCCTATTATTTTCCCGAAATCGCATCCGTTTTCGGGCAATCTGCAGCACATTATCGGGCTTCCTTTGCATCTACTACATATTATCAGTGGGCATTTCCTTAAGTTGTGGTCTGCCTGTCCGGAATTAAAACATCGTTTTTTCTCCGGAGAATTTCGCGAAAAATGGCTGGTTTTCCGCATTGATAACACACTCTAGCCGCGAGTGACTGTCGAGGAGATGGGATTGCGGTTACCGAGTAGCAACCGAGTGATTGCTGAATGGCAAAGAACTCCAAATCTGAATTGAACGGAAATGTCATTAAGGTGGGAAGGCGGTACCCTGCACTGGCACATACGGTCGCGGCGGTGTTGCCCGTTGCGTTGCGCGAGTTGGGTGCATAAAAAGAAAGTTGCCCCGCCGTCTGCGACATTGTCGCATACTGTGCCTATCCTTGCAGAGGGTCTTCGCCAAGAGAGTTCAGCGAGTTGAAGGTTCGGGTCGCAGACGCATAGCACTTAGCATGCGCTTCTTAATTTGCAAATGCTACCGCTTTTGGCATTGTTTTTGGACATCGTACTGAAACGAAGCGACTTACTTCCTCTCTCAGACCTGCTAAAAATTGCGCTAACATAATTTCCTCGAATATCGCCTTATTCGCGGCTGTGTCGGGGTTACCTGTAGCAGCTACGTACTCGCTCTAGCGACCAGAGTCCGTTGATGAAGTCTCTAATCGATTCCAGTTGCAAGTACAATCGTTAATTTGTTTCGAAAGTAGGCCGCGATAATTTCGTGTAGAACATACTTACACAAATCCCAGGATGCCACTACGCTCGCATTGTTTTCTGCAAATTCCGATGCGACTCCGGCGAGTCGCTAGCGGACTAGGCATAATTTGGGCCTCCCCTCTAATTACTAGAATTACTCACTATTCGGAGACGCTCTGAAAAACTTTCCGTACCGTCCTCATCATTAAACGACGTGACGCGACAGATCTGACCGGCAGATACGCTAGGTTGTGCCATGCTAGATTTTGTGGCCTGGGGGTTCTAACGCCTTCAATTTTTAATATAGTGGAAACAAAATCCATGAGATTCGTTCTAAACCCAGTTTTCCTGGGGGCAAGGCGAGCTGGCCTTAGCACGAAGGGGGAAAAGTAGACTGCCTATTGCCTCGGTGCGGCGTGATATTGCTTAAACAACCCCGCGCCTAAAATTTTAAATACAAGATGGAGAAAAAAATAATTTTGTATGACCGTCACATTATCCGCGTTCGCGTCCTCTCGCTTTGCTTCTGAAAGCCAACTCATGGTGGGGTTTGAACCCGTGCTCCCTTTCGGTGCCCGGATTTCCATCCCACGCTTCCTCCCTTTCGAGATCACCCTACACCTGACACCAATATGTCTTCAAGACATGAGAGGAGGGAGTATGCAACGGGAGAAAGACGAACACAGGGTTGATTACCAAAGGCAGTTTATTATGTGCAAGCCCTTATTACAAGAACACGATTACATCCTTACAGCTGCTACGCAACACAGCACTCAGTCGGTTGACGCCATGGGGTTGAGGGAGGGGTGGTAAGCGGTGGAGAATGGCAGATAGGGTGGCGGTGGATCGATCGCGGTTCTCTCTGCTCGATTCCCACTTGGCCATCCCGAGGGCAACGGTACAGCGGAATGCTGGTGATCACTTCCTCGTCGCCTCTGCCGCCTCGCTCACGAAGAGCGGAAAACGAGCGACGATATCTGTGGCCTGTGGCCGTTTATAAACCGCCGAGCCTGACCTACCCTTTGTCCGCGGGGATGTGGTTGCCCTAGCTCGAAGGTACGCACAGGGGAGCGGGTGGCGAGCGGCCGGCCTGAAAATCTAGAAACGATACCAACGCGACCAAGGTGGAGGGTGAATCGCTAATGACCCAGTTGTTAAAAAGCGACCTTAAATTTTTAAAAAATCTGTTCTTTAAAAAAGGTTACGTACCATATTTGAAAAAAAGAGTAGTTTTTACCTAAGATGTGCTTGCATTTTATTTTTAAAAACTTCTCGAAAACCGTTCCAGATTTTTTAATCCATGTTTCCACGGGTAGAACAAAGAACGCTTAAAGAATGGTGCAAGTCTCATTTTCATTCAACTCTTTGATTTTTTTCGAAAATAGCAAATTTAGAAATAATGCGAGAAAGTATGTGCTGTAGAGAACCACTAGTTTCGTCTGAAAACTGATTGACTATGGAGTAATTACCTATTGGCCAGAAACACTCCCACAGGAGTTTGTTTCGAAAATTTCTTATAAATTGTCAAAACTCTACTGCACTGATCGCGTCGTGTGCAAGACAGCTAACGCTTTTGCTGTGTGCATGACATTCGTATTTTCGTAATTTTGATAACATTTTGGAATAATGTGCTGAGAGAATTTAGCTCTCAACATAACTATTATTTTTTTTGTTTAATACCTTTTACCGTGAATTTATTTTTATCTGATATTTTTTAAATTTATTTGATTGAGGTGCCATGTAATAATTAACGCACTCTTACGCCTCTGTTTTTTATCCTTCAAATATCGGCAAAGGTAGCTCAGGGCTCAGGGCTGTCACTACAGTGCCTCTGACCGGGAGGTCCTTGGTTCGAATCCCGTCGGTGATAGGATTTTCCACTCTAGCAAGATAGCTATTCCAAGGAGACTTCTAGCACTCAGCTGTTCTAATGGGTAGTTTTTCGTTGTTTTCTTTCAACGTCAGACGAATGACAGAGCAGTACACTAACAAACGGACTGCGCGCTATCTTTTCTTCCTTTTCCTTATCATATCATCACTCCTTACTTACAAGCACTTACACTCCACTACCACACTTATGGGAAGACCAGTGGGGCGGTATCCTGCTGGTGGGAGATACGTTGGGGAAAATTCCCGAGATACGAGGTAGGTCGGCGCCGGTTCTCGCCATCCAGCGGAGGAGATTAAGGCCACCTTCCGCAAAAAAATATGCACTACTCTTACTAATCACCGTGGCAGTTGACGTGCCAGAAATTGCTCATGAATCAGTCAATTTTCATAGGTAATACATTTGGGAATTGTCGATAAGACCCCGACTCGCGGAGCAAAGAGGGGATTCATTTGAGAATTTCCAAAGACGAGTGGTATTTGTAGGACAATTCCACGAATGAAATTACATCTAACAGAGTTCCAAAATGCGCCAAAAATGGAAAATGTGTTAAAATCAAAGAGGTTATGTTATAGTACTTAGAAAGTTTATTGGACATCGCATAGCAATCGATGTATACAGCCTCTTAGGATAGATGGGTCACATTTTTTGATTGACGAGTAGAGGAAAGCGGCAAGAAAAATCGGATAAAAAAGTGATAAACGTTTAGAGATACACCGCCCTGATTGGGGCATTTTGTAGGTCAAGTTTCACACTATTGGTTTTAATTTCCCGAATGAAATAGTCATTCTTATGTTTATTTGAGTCACAGCTTTATGATCATTGTTGAGCATTGGAAACACTTCTCTATTTTCAACTGTCGTAAAACTATTTACTACTGCTGCTGTTGCTACCCTGGCGATAACTTCTGTTTAGCGTTTTTAAGAAACTCTTCTTAAATGTGCGGAGAAAATATTGACATTTTGTTTATAACTTACATCGTAGTCTTCAAAACATAGACTAAATATTCAGTTCCCATTGTTGAAAGGGACGTGCACGGTGTAAACTAAAATCTGGCAATGAATGGAGGCTGTCAGCTACGTGTACTGACTAGTGTTTCGAGAAAAAAAACTGTATTTGCTGCAAAAACTGTTTCGTCAGCAAACAGAAAGTGAGCAAGCAATACAGAAAAATGTCGCTCAGAGTGGAAAGGCCACCACTTCCAACCTCTGACGGACCAATACGCAAACCCCGAAAGAAGGAATTTTGACTTCGAACCACTTGTTGCTACAAGTCAAAGTCAAAGCTCGTTCAGGGGAAATTGTTTAACACATACCGCAAATATCATAGGCAACGCATCGGAGAGAGAGTTATTGAGTTTTCTTTCAGTTAGTGTCGACAGAGGTAAACTCAGAGCCAGCTTTGCCACTGTCTGCTGCGACTCGCGCTCAGGTCCTTGGGTTTGAGTTCCGACGGTAGTGGATTTTCGGTACAGCTCTGTACTAGTTCATCGAATTCATCTGCTGTCATGAGGGGAATCCTAGCGGCCGGCTGCCACGATCGCCAGTTTTCCATTTTTTTTCGAACAATTCCAGGCGAATGTCAGACGTACTGTTATAAACCGGCCCCCGACCGGGCGCGATATTTCCTTCCTCATCCTTGCCATATCTTCTCCCCTTACATACTCTTACATTCTCTACTATACCACACATATCGGGAGCTGAGAACATGTTCCGGATGCGGCGGTGCACCGCTTCGGAGGTACCTTAAAACGGGAAACCCCGTCTGGTTACTGGTGGATGTCGGCGGCGGATCTCACCCAGTGGGGAAGGAACATCACTACCTCCTGAGATAAACATTCTCGACACGAACTGGTCTAACAGCAGTTGATCTCAATCAATCATTGAGCTCTTTTCTACATATAAGTGTATACGTGTACAATCGGAAATATATTTGAAGGGCTTTGGACAGTAACAAGGTTAATAGGTAGTTAATATCTCCATTTAGGTGAAAGCGTCTGGTTACTGGTCTTTATTAATATTTATGAAGGATTTGCAGCAGTAACTAGATACCACTCTTCAACCAAATGTGCGATAATCATTTACGAATAGTAGGAGGCTTGTGTGGCTGAAGTGGCTTACCTTGTTGCCATCACAGTCCTTTCAGTTTTCAAATATTTCCCATATATTCCGTGTTGCATGTTTTGACAGTTCATCATACATTATTTTTTTCCCAATAGCGCTACGGAGGTTGCGTGCTTCAAATCAAGTGGAGGAAGACATCGAAGAAATGCGAGCAGAAGAAAGAGCCCAGCAAGCGGAAGCCACGATTTCCATGATGGAATTAATTTGCTCGCCGACACTTAGATCGCCTCTTATCATTGGGGTGGTAATGCAGCTTTCGCAACAACTATCAGGGATTAATGCTGTAAGTATGCTTTTGACATACAAAGTAATTATTCATAACATTACACAAAAATTGGAAATGATAGTTAAAGTGTTTTTCAAGTTTTACAATAGTACCTAGAACCCCAAACAGCAGCTTAAATGCACTTGCAAAAAGTTTGAAATTGTTAGCTTGAAATTAAATTTATTTCCTGATGAAATGTTAGAGAGTTTGTGGAAGATGATCTGATTATTTTAGGATGATTTATTTCGAATAATGATCTGCGCATTATAATTTGGTATGAAGCGGACTATTGTAGAAATCTCGCCTTCCGAACGGATACCATTACTGAGCACTCTGCAGCTTATGGGGATGTGGCAGAAATTGATATAAGAAGGCCTGTAGCCGTACCGGATAATTTAGAGATGCATACAACATAACTTTAACTGTACAGGTCATAGAGTGTACTTTGGGTGTCGGGCTATTTATTAAGCACTATATACTACTTCGTCGAATTGTTTTGGTTTGCGTTATGTTATACCCTAAATTCACGACCAAAAATGTCGTGTCAGTTATATATAAAATCTAATTCGGCAGATAATTCAATATAGTGACTATAGTAACATCCATAATACTTCGTGCAATACATGGACTGTTCCCGATAAGGTGATGGCTTGTACTTTCCACACTTTTGAATGAGCTGAGGTGTGGGCATGTTCTTAGGTAAATTTCGCGGGTCGCTAAGGGAGCCTTGGCGGAGGCCGTGGGGGAAGCTATGGCAGCTATGGAGCGGTGGTCGTGTCAGGGGCGGAGGCTGGGGAGGAGACCGCTGCAGTGGTCGGAGCGAAGGCCGGGGTAGAGGCTTGGGGCGGAAAGCTATTGCCTTAAACTGTGTTGTGTTGTCTGTACCAGAGGCACACTACTCTAGTACACTACTACATAACCAGAAAAAATGTTTCCAAGCAGCTAATTATTTTTCCGTTCCGAGACGCGAACTCATATTCTCAGAGTTAACGTGCCAGCATTCATACCACTACGTCACAGAAGCGCCGCATGGGTCGAACCCGGGCATAGGTATGAAAAGGTAAATGATTGTTAGGCAACTCATCGCGCACGTGTCTTGGCAGGGACACGTTCAGATGCTCCCAATTATATTTCGTGAACATACTGAACATTAACACGAGTTCTTATTCATCAGGAGCAAATGTTGCATGTGCAACAGGTAGAAGATTTCCCACCACGTATCCGTTGTAATGAAAAAGTTATTTTCGGCCCCTATATGTCGTAGGCGTTTGTAAAATATATTCTTAGACACGTGTATACCTTCATGTATTTTTTAATAATACTGTCACAATCTTAAGAAACTGCTTCATTATTAGATTATATCTGATGATTGAATGTAAGTGTCTAATTAATGTAATTGATGTATTTTGTCCACAGGTTTTCTATTATTCGACAGGTCTGTTTGTGAGCTCTGGACTGTCGGAAGAGCAAGCAAAATTTGCCACAATTGGTATAGGTTCGATAATGGTGGTGATGACCCTTGTGTCCATATTCTTGATGGATCGCATGGGTCGGAGATCACTGCACCTGTACGGCCTGGGTGGCATGTTTATCTTCTCAATATTTATCACCATCTCTTTCCTTATAAAGGTTTGTTTAGTTAATAAAAACTTAAATATTTTTAACGTTTATGTCACTCATTTCTTTAAGTGATATTTCAGTTCAAGAAGAGATGTCTGTTTAACTATCTTACTTTGCAGCGACTGGAGTGCCTCACAAGTCTTATTAGTTCGAAAGACGTGTGATTATCCATGCATTGCAATAAGAACGTAGATTTACAATTGGAATTTTTATTCTGTGTGTTTAGCAAGGCTGATACACGTTAAAATATATTAGAGCTTTTGCATTGTGTAGCGTAAACTCGTGACCAGTGGTGTGTGAAGTATAAAAAAGATATTTTGCACAACCTGTCCTTCTAATTGGAAGTAGTTCCTAACTGCGTGTGCTGCTTATGCTTAATTCCTATAATACCATATCCTTATGATTCGCTTTGTTCGACTTGTGCTGACCACTAACCACTGATTGGTATGAATAAATTATTATATTATTGCAACATTATTCTATTACGTCATGTAATTATTTTATAAACTCTTGTGCATTTATAAAGTACACCAGAAAAACAATATAGCGTACAAACTTCTGGGAAGACTGAAGACCAGTATGTGAGCGAAACTGAAATCCATCGACTGAAATAATCACAAACCAAATATATATGTTCACATTTCCGAAGTAAAATAGCGTCACAGGGTGCAATAGCGTATGTAGTAGCGATACGAGAAATAAAACTTTGTAGGCACTCACTTGCCCAGTCATTACATAGTGTGCTAAAATATATTGTTGTGTAGTTTCGATTTTTTGCTCCTTTATATTTTTTGCGGTGCTGAATACGAATCTGAAGTTTTCTAAAACAAATTGTTCGTTGGAGTTTCAGGTATCATAAAAAATATGAAAAATATAATTTTCTTCTATTTTTTGCCTATGTAAATCTATAAAAATATTATCGAATTTAGGCAAAATACTCTTTCTAAAATATTCTACATAAAATTTCCTACTTTTGCTCCTTTTATTGTTACATGTACGGTTTAGGCTTAATTCGATAACTACTTACTACCTGTGTTTGCAAATGACTGTAAAAATCTCTTTCCATTTAGACCAGTCAGCTTCCGTTATCAATATTGTAAGGGTTGTTAAGTGCCAATTGTCCAGGAATAGTCTCAATATCTCAATTTTGTATTAGTTTCATTGATGTCAAATCTTCTACATTCTTTCTCAAATACGCCTTGATTTGTATTTGAATGTTTAGTTGTAAATTTTTCAATTGTCAACTTCTGTTATGCGTTTTAAATTAAGTTGACTTTGTCTTCTGAATGTATTCTACTATATATGTTTTTATCTGTTCTAAAGACGAGTCATTAAACATTATATTACCCTCTTCATCAATGTATGGGTGCTTCATTTCCTCTGTTAGTGTGATCTACACTGTTCTGTTTTGGCCTCTTTGAGTAAACGTTTTCTTCACTCTTTTATAAACATCAGTCTTCGTCAGTTCTTGATGTTCAGTTACAAATCTCATTTCCTGTGGCAACATATATGGCTTGTTATCATCTATTTTGATTGAGGTTATGGCAGGAATACTTTTCTCCGTGTCCTCCAACGATGCTATGTATTAGAGTGGGAATTACAGCCGTTGCGGCATTATAACCAAAAGATGTTTTATACATCAATCATTTAAGCACTAAAATGAAATAAAACCTTAATGTTTCTCTGTAAACAAACAAATGATCCCCTTCAATATATTTTCCTCTATGATACCTACACCACTCTCATCGAATTTTCCATTGTTCAAAACAGTCTTTCAGGTCATTTTCCCGCATCATTTTCATGGTAACTGTCGCTTTTTCTTTCACATCCTCAACTGTCACGAAACTGGGTCCTTTCAATTCTTAGTTAACATTGGGAAACATAAAAATGTCACTTAGTTAACAATTAGTGCAGTATGGGATGGAGCGTTGTCATGATACGGAATCCATGATTGGTTCTTTCACAACTCAGGTCGCTTTCTTCTAACTCATTCACGGAGAGTAGTTAGAACCTCAACATAATATTTCTTATTTACTGTTTGACCTTCAGGCACTTAATTTGCATACATAATTCCACGGATATGGAAAATACAATCCCCATGGATATGAATTTTGATTTAGACCTTCGAGATTTCTTCATTGTTTGACTGTGGGCTCTTCCAGTGCATGCACGGGCGCTAACTTTCCGGGTCGTAGGTAAAAAATCACTATTGGTCACGTAATTACTCGTTCCAACAGTTTATGATCCTTTTCGTTGTTTTTCTAATTATCAGAACTAATATTCATCCTTGACACGTCTTGTTTAGGCGGGAGGATCTCTGGCATTATTTTGGAATAAACTTTCCTCATGTTAAAATGTTAATTTGAAATCTGTCGAACTGATTCTCTTTCGACTCCTACAGTCTTGGCAATTGCACATATATTAAAATGACGATCTTCACGGATGAGAGTGCGTATTCTTTCAATGCTTTCGTCCGTTTTCAAAGTGGAAGGGCGTTACCAAGGGAGTTTCTTCTCGTTCTAATTTGAACCGTTTATGCCGCTCAAAATCCTGCGTGATGTGCAATCCTGCATCACCGTACATACGTAAGAGAGAATATGTCTCTGTTGCGGACTTACGGAGTTTCACTAAAACTTCACGTCATCATGTTGCTCCATTGAGACGCCTAATTAAATCTATTACTTTTGCTCTTTATTAAATAATATTGTTAAAAACCGCATAGTTATGCAACCAAGCCAGACATTCGAGTATTACAATAGAGAGTACGAACGGTCATTATCAAATAAACAAAATATATAAATAATACTCATTCAGTTTTAATTTATTACCACAAACAGATATTTATTAATGTTGGTGTTGAATATAAATATTGTTAAAAACTGAATCATGGTTATCCAACCATGATTTATCTCGAGATTAATCTTGTCACAAAAGTTGGTGGCGCCTTGCACTTACGTATACTAGGACGTCATAATTGGGAATCTAAAGAGAAAGAAAAGAATTTTAATATTCGTGCGCCACTACGGCCCACCTCATAAGAAACCCAGATGGTTATATCTACCCAGAAACCGAGGGATTAATAAAGGCAATCCAAAATGAAGTCTTCCAGACCAACAATTATGAGAAGCACTACATGAGCATTCTCATGATAAACAAATTCCAGGGAAAGGCGTCATTAGTGGAAAATTGATTGACTGATGAGTGATTCCGGGCGCGTCAACGGGTAAGGTAATTAGTCCCGTAAGTGAATTGCATGTTTTTATCGCGGGCGGTAACGCTGCCCCTGCCCCCGCTGGATGGAGATCCGCCGCCGACCATCCGTCGGACTACGGCGTTAAATAAAAATGAATGAGGTGTCATGGCAGCCACGTACCCATGTGCATGAGCGCGGACGTCCTGAGTCCGGTAGCTGTTTACCGGGCCAGGACAGGCCCAGCCGCAACCCTTCCTGTTCGCCGTTGCGCCAGAGCGGCGCACCGCGAACCTCATCCTGCGACCGGACTTTGACTCAGTGTTTGTGTGATGTAGCAGCTACTTCTCTTGACTTGATACATTTGTTGTGCGGCAGTACTGTTTCATAACATTCATAGCTGAGGCGGTGTTTTGTTTTAAAATTCGTGTATTATATTTTGAAGAAATTCGTGTGGCGGAAAATTTACATGCTGGGACAAAGGCATATATTTTATTGAATAATCTAACAAGTTAGTAGTGAGTAGGATTTCGGGAGAAAAATGGTGAACAGAAGAATATTGTAACCTAAAATGTCGAAGATTTTTATGATCATTTGGTGATTGGGGTTACTTTGATAACAGTCGATGGATGACTTATATTAGTCTTTTGTCAAATAAATCATGTAACAGGGTATTAAACAATGATCTTTCTATTACATGTTACATTATGTAACATAAAACAACTGGTATTGCACCATTCAATCCTTCCAAAGTTTGACCGAAGACTTATTGATGCTCAATTAGACCACGATATTGAAAATGTTATGCAGGTTCTGATTAGATATTTGTAGGATAAAATACTTGCTGGCGTTGGTGTTCAGGAAGTAAGAAAGAGGAAGAGACTTGCTGTTAAACCACTAAAAGAATCACTTCTGCCAAAAAAAAATGAAACATCTGAGACGTATGATGATGTTTCGTAAAATGGCGAATTGTCATCAATTGACGAGCTCTCACATAGCAGTGAGAAAGACAAATGAAGTATGATTGTCAATACCAACTTCACAAGCACTTATGCCGGAAGAGTACGCCTTGGTGAAGGTGGTGTCAGGAAAGCGGAAATGTACAACCTACATATACGTCGGTGATATCCGCAAAATGCTGAATGAGTGGGAATATAGAATAATTGGTTTGAAGAGTATTGGTACCACTTATCAGATATTCAATCTCGTGGAAAATTATATCTTTGACGATGGTTTTGGGGACATTTTGCCCCAGGGGAAAAAGAAAATGACGGAAAAATGACTTACAAATTTAATGGTTATGTAGATGTGTCAAGGAATTCTAGTTAAGAGATGGCGTACATAATATTGTACATCTTGTATTCTGTTTTATTTTAATAGTATCCGCAAAGTCTTTTAGACATTCATACTCCATGAGATTGCAGTATTATTTATTCAATTGTTTGTCATTACAGGATTTCTTGCCCGTAAATGACGTAGTCGTTCTTCAATGTTGAAATGTTTTCTTTCCATTCAGGCTATCCTCATGATCTCACTATTTCTCAGAGCCCTTGCATAGATGATTGGTATGGTTGCTTGATTATTCATGTGCAGAAGGTCTGTAGGCAGAAGTAAAAACTTCACATTTTGTAGAGCTTTTGGTTCCCCATCTAACTCATACATATTAAGTTGAATTATGAATCCACGTAGCAAGTAGAATTTTTTCAAGAATTCTTGAGAAAATATTGGCTTCAGCCTAATAGAAACTAGCTGCAAGGGACAAATGATTTACAGATATTGGCTATTATCCCTTTCTTGTGCTTTACGTAAAGTAATAGAATTCCTGCAGTGAGAACATGAACCATTGTTGGAATTACTGTATTTTCCACTGACCTTAAGCTACATTTATGTCTAGAAGCATGATAATGGGCCATTTCAATATTTCCTCAAAGAGTCATTAAATCTACAAAAAATCTTATCGACTTTTGTGATCATTGACCAAGAAGCTGTACAATTCTTGTTACAGGCGTTTTAGTCCATTAGAATTATTCTGTACAAATGGTAACTAATACATTAAATATCATTTTTAAAATCAGTATTATTTTCCTTTTTGATGCTCTGTATACTCTCTAATTGTGTAGAAACAGTTATACAGCAGAAAATATTGTATTTTGCATTTAAACTTGGTATTGGTTTTCATCATTTAACGTCATCTCACAATACGTTGTAAACTAAAATACATAGATTGTTTGTGATTTTTTTGAGTACGCTGTTGATACTGAGACCTGATGACTATGATTACAACGTCGCCATAGTTGTAGACATCTGTATTCTTTGAATATATGTTCCCCCTCTTGACTAAGCAATTTGCACAAATACCACAGATTTGTAAATCTACAGGTAAGACGACGGTATAATTTCTAGCTTAATACAAAGATTATTCAGTGAATCACGTGGGTGGGATTTACTTATTACCCGTACAATGCTTCTTCTGTAATCTAAACGTACGGGAGTTATAGGTTGTCTTTCCCCAGAATATTGTGCCATATCTCACGCGGGAAGTGACATTCGCCAAATATACAGAACGAGCAATATGGAAGCTGACTAATTTTTAAAGATTTCTGAACGCGTATTATAACGAACTTGTATTCATTTAAATGGGCGTTCCATGTGAAATTTGACTCAGTTGAGAGCCTGAGAAATTTTGTTGCCTTAACATCAGTTAGTTGCATACAATCGTAGAGTAGTGTACACTTTATTTCAAATTTTAAAAAAATGCATTGAAACCTTTTTCCTTTCGTTTATTATTTATTACGAAATCAATGCAATACATCTGATATTGTATTATTTACTGTTTCTTGATTGCAAGGAATAGTCTATCATCAGCAAAAAGAAATGTTCTTCCGTTTCGAATCGAGGACATACGTTTTCCGTATAGTAGGAAGAGAATGGGACCTAAACTCGAACCCTGTGGGACCCCATATGCAATTGGCAATGAATCGGAAAGGTGAGTAAATAATGTCCCTTAATTCCAGTACGGTATTTCTACTCCCCGAGATAGATATTTAAAATACGAACATAACCACACTAGAACAATACCACGAATGGCATACGTAGTTGTAGATACGAACATTCATTATGAAATAAGTAATGTTCTGTGAAGCAAATAATATGGTTGATTAAAATCGCCCTGCTGAGGAGCCTTAGTAAACTCAGTTTTATTTGAAAGATTCAACTTTATGGTGTAGTATGTGAATCTTTTTCACGTACCTAAACGGATGTTCTTTTCTGCTGTATCTTACTGTAGTTGTTATGTGTTCTTTACTTCATTTTACCCCCGACTGCGTGTGGAACATCGACATATTTTCAGAGAGGGACGTGGCCAAGCATTGACTGTTGAGAGAAAATTGGAGCGTTAAGTAAAGAGGAAATGAAACTAGGAATGGGAGAATCATAAGAAGAGTTACGATGGTTCGAAATAGGAATAGAGGGTGGATAAATTATGGAAGATGAAAAGGATGGAATTTCGCAGGGGAGTACTTGGGATTCGAGATAATGGTGTGTTGTGCCAGCGCACTACTGAGTGTAACTCCCGGCTGAGTTTAGTTAAGCACTTCGAGGATTAGATACTCCGATTTAGATTAGGATTAGACGACGATTAGAGGAGCTCTGACCGGGAGGTTCTAGGTTCGGGGCCCGACGTCGAACACTAACACTAACTAGGTTGAGTTCAGTTGCTGTCTGGGGGAGAATTCATGTGGCGACCGTGAAGTGTTTTAAGAAAATTTCATTAAAAATGTGCGACATTTCTTCTTGCCATATGCAGTTCTAAATGTTGGATTCCGTTATTAATCTCGCTTTCTAGTGTTCGTATGTTGTACAAGAAGGGCAGAGTTGAGACAAGTGTTGATATTTTGCGCAGCAGATTGTAATTTCATTAAATGTTATTCAGGAATAGTGACCGGCCAAATTTAAATAATTCTGCCCTCCCTAATTATTGTGTTCCGATTGGTCAGTGTCTTCGCGTTGGTATCACACTGCAGTTATTGAAAACCGTCCGTTAGGTTTAAAAATCAATTTGAGTAGCTGGAGGGAAGATGGCGGCCATGGCTGTCTGTTAAAATGAGTTCCTGTTTATTTGGGTCCGTTTGTATTTTCATGTTCAGGTTGGCTAGGGTGTGTAGCTTTGTGTTTTGTATTGACGAGTTTCCTAACATTTTTATTTTGGTTTGTGTATGAATTGGTCGATGGAATACGAATTGGTTATGTTCTGTTTGGGAATTATGAAGGCGAAGAAAATCTGTTTTATAATAACACTAAATTGGTTTTAAGTTGTGTTTTAGACGTCTGCGTGCAGAAGAGTCTGTACCATAAATGGAATAAATAATATTGCAATCTCATTGAGTTTATTGCCTGTAAATCTGTGTGGCTACTACTAAAATAAATCGATATTCATTAGACACTTCTTTGTTAATCTTTCACCGTATTTAGACGCACAGTTGTTTCGTTTGACATAGAATGTCCCCTCTGGTGTTTTCTTTTATCTTGTGAGACTTATACAATATATATAGGAAGTTTTTGTGCAAATATCATCTCTTAAAAAATCTTTGTAAAATGAACACGAGATTCATCATTAGATGTCGTTTAAATGCTAAATACTCGTTTATGTTTTTGTTTTGTCGGGGATAATTATTTATATAATCCTAATAGTTCATTTTTTCAGCAATACATTTTTTCCATGACTAGTTGCATCTGATTCAGTGCTTCAAATAAAAAGTATAACAATATGAACAGAAGAAAATTGTATTTCCTAATTTATTAATACTGATGTGTGATAATGTTCTTGTTAATAGTAATGTGTGTGTGTGTATATCTTCCGAAATTGTTTATTCAGATTAGATATGGAGAGGTTCTACTTAAAAGATGCAGTATGGCTTCAAGTGGTAATTAATAATGTAAATTGTATGTGCTCTTGTGTGCCTCTGTTTCTCTTTTCAGTGTTTGAGAGACATCTGAGTGCAAACGCATCTTCTTGGTATGCCAGCATGCTCATTGTGTCTTTCTTTGTTGCTTACACCCTGCAAACATGCTTTATGAATATTTATTATTTATGAATGAGGTAATTTATGGAGTAAAATATATTATTTTTTGTTGCTCGCAATTAGATACTTTTCACATTAAGAGGAATTTCCTCTCAGAGAAAAAAAAAGTGCATTCCCTTGATTTTTAAAAGAAGTCGCATACAAATTCGGTCCATTATCACTCAAACGCGATTTAATTTGTCGTAAATGAGCAGAGAACACGATACACTAGGCATATAACTTGATAGATGTAGTATGCTTCATATTGGGTTTTGCCCAAATGGTATATTACTTTGTTATATTTGAATCAATGTTTTTAAAAATAATATATATAATAATATTGTTAAAATATTAAATTTTATTGGAAATTATAATAACTAATTTTCACTCATAAAAATTCTGATAACCCTCTTCCATAAATCCCCAGTTTTACTCATTCCGAAAAATATGCCTATTTGAAGTTAGTATTCATTATTATCTCTCACATTCATTCTGACTTTCATATTTCTTGTCGATTACAGCGCATTTATCACGAAAGGAAAAAAACCTTAAATACAAAACTTACGATGTTTTACCCCGGAGAATTGGATTTTTTAATTCCCCCCCCACCTTCGGGCAGTAGGGGTGGGGGTCGATTTTGGTATCATTGGATAACCCCCGTCGATACAATATTACCCTTTTTTGTTGAATCGATAAGCACTTTTCGAGATATTCCCAAAACCAATTTTACACAACATTTTGTATAATTATCAGGGGCCCTATATTTTAGTGACAGGGAAGCTTAAAAACCCCGAACGTCTCATGTATATATTGCATTATTGGCGTACAAGATTGTTAATATCAGTGGTAGAAAATGATTTGAAATTTCATCAATGCCATATGATGGAAGAAAGGAAGCTTGCCAAAATATACTACATTGAATAGAAGGGGCCAAAATTTGTACATTTGACTTTATATTTTAAACCCCGATAAATTGAATTCTATTCATAATTTGGTTCAGTACAACGTATTTATATTTCTGAAACCCGTAGTATTTTATTTACAAATTCCATCAGAATGAGATCTCAACTTTTGCACATCCATCCGTTTTCTTGAATTTCTGTGAAATAACAGCTGATTTAGTTTTACAATTGATTACATAATGTGGCCGGGTTCTTTAATATTTAGATAAATTTCCAATAATATTTTTTTATTTTATTTATGACGAAATGGATTTTTCGAATTCGGAGCTCTTAGGCCCGATTTTTTCTAATTATTAGGTAGGTGTTTGAGTTCTTACTAAGTGTGTTGACGCTGAAAATTCAGCAACAAGATACAATCATTCTTAGTCAAATATTCTTCATGTTACCTTAATGTCCGAAGTGTTTCTAGATGTCTTTAAATTACTTTTTAAAAGAGTCAAATAAAAATTTCAAATTTGTTATATTTCTTCAAAATATTCATTCTATATTCGAATGAATAAAAATTCATCAAAACAGTCTTATTTCATTTTGTCGTTGGTATTTATTCATTAATGGACGATAATGTTTCAACTATAGATTTACTAGACGTGACGAAATAGTTACATGCTATTGGTCTCCATCAGGTTCCCTTAAATATACCTCCACAAGTCATTCGTATTGCTCTAGATTAGATATCGTCTCATCTACAAAATAAATGTAAATTGGATATATACCATGGAGGGGTGAGGTGATATTATTTGATCTAAGAAATTCGTCAGAGGTCCATTTGTGGTTGTGATGTCATTTCTTTCTTTATATAATCGATATCTGATTTGCCATTAAAAAAAACAACACATTTTGTCAAGTGCGAATGCACTTAGCTATAATTTAATAGTGGATACGGTACGGTATATTCAAGTATGTTCTCTAATACCGCATAGATAGCAAATGAAGAGAAAATTGTGTTAAATATAAGTATTTTATTTATAATAAGCATTCGCATATACGATTCCAAATGAACATCATGCAAATGGCCGAGGTCAGATCCTTTTTTAATTTTCTCTTCTGTCAAATAGGAAAATGAACATCTTAATTAACCCACCTTACGTCGAAGGGAGCGTAGGGTAACTGATCTGAGCATACTTTCTTGGGCTCCAAAATTCCTTCTCAATCCGTGTGCTCTACATACACATGGTTAAATAATACTGACTCTGACCGCGGAAGCCTACGCTCTCATGGTTAAATGATGGATAAAGCTACCATGAAAGCGTAGTTTTTAAGTAACATTTGAAAACTAGTAGACATTTTTGCTCCTGAATAATATGAAACTTATTTACATTTGTAAACGAACTACTAATTTGATTTTTTAGTATTTCTAACAAAATTGTAACTCACACCTGCCGGCTCTACTCTTTCCGCAACGAGCAAAAGGAGAGTTCAAAAAAACATTTATGTCCAGAATCAAAACAAGAAAAAAATCAGCGTTTGTTCAATGGATCAGGAAAACTGGGCACTGAAACGTGATCGAGGTGAGGTCATTGATCCAGAAGCTCAAACACAATGCTTGTCACAGACATATTTAATATTTTAGAATTAAACAATACAAATATTAAGTAATCCATATATAATAGTAAAATGTGTGTGCTTTTGACGGACCGTATAATCATTGGCCAAGAAGCTGGGGTACAAATATTTTTATAGGCATATTTAGTCCATTGGTAGTATTCAGTACAAATGATGTCTACCACATTCAATATCCTTTTTAAAATGAATATTATTTTTCTTTTTGATGTACGGCATTGTCTAATTGTATTGAAAAAGTAACGGGGCAGAAAATATTTTACTTATTACGTAAACTTGTGTCAATTTTAATTGTTTAATGTCATCTGGCAATGAGTCGTAAAGTAATGTACATTATTACAGTTGAATTTCTTGAAGCTGTTAATACTGCGCAAGTACTTTTAACTCTTTTAAGGCTCATCACAACTATAGAAACCATTTTCTTTTTTTTTTCAATGTTAATTGGAAATTAATGTACTTTCCTTTTGAGTGCACTGCGAACTAGCGGCATTCTTCTGTGTGGAAAAATATGAAAGTATAGCAATGTTTTGTTTACGTTCTACAATGTGTTATACATGAAAGATCGACATTTAATCTAACATTTTTTACGACGACTGGGTGCCACGTGGGTATTTTCAAATCCGGCCAGTCGGAACATACAAAGGGTGAGTTATTTACTGCGAATTGAAAATTAGAAATATTTTATGATAATATTACGCAGGAAAACTGTTTCTAGTCACAATATATGTTAATACCTGAACGCAAATAATTGGGAATGATGATTCTCAGTAAAGCACCTTGTTACGTTTTTTAAAATATTTGATAAAGGACAACTGCCATGAAATACGGGCTTTTCTCTCCCGATGTCTGAGATCGCTAAGGCAGATGTACAGTGGTGGTCTCGGACCAAAGGATCGACGGTTCGAGTTCCGTATCGCGTGGCCCCATGATGGCCCATTCGCGAAACATAATAATAATAATAATAATAATAATAATAATAATAATAATAATAATAATAATAATAATAAATAATACCACCCTCTTCGTTCGTAAAGAAAATAACTAATTAAATTACTATCAAACTGTTATCCGTTCACCTTTGGAAAAATCCTGATGTAAACAAACTGAAGAAATCTTTGCTTCTGGTTGGACACCTCTCCTTTCGATGACGCGAGTAGAATCCCCGCCAATGCAAATGGAAGAAGAGCTGTCTTGCAAATGTCATGTTCATGCAACTTCATACTTACGATCAGTCTGCTTCAGGATGTGGTTGTCACTTACCAGATGTCAATTATTGGTATAAATTGGTTGGCCTATAATTCGGAAGTTCTTGATTACAATTCACAAGTTGCAGCGATTTTACCAGTGTTGGTGTTTCGTTTCTGCACGTTAACCCGTTTGATACAAGTAATAATGGAACTACACTGACTACAAAGTCATCGTATGCTCCATTAACATGTTTCTTCCCCTTTCCTTTCTTCTCTGGCGTTTCTAGTTACTCTGTTATTGAGCTCTTTCCGGGGTTAATATAAGCTGGATTCGGACATTCCAGTGAACACCGCGATTTGCTTTACCGGTAACCACGGATTCATATGCAATAACGAATTGAAACGTCATTCAGAACGATGCTCTTTTGCTACTGCAAAAAATTTTCCACCCTTCTGTTTAATTATTGAAGGGCCAGCCACACTCTGAGACATTCTAAAACGAACTGAATAACAGAGCCTCGCAGGCCGATCGGCGGCGCGGCGCCGCCGATCACACGGGCCGCGTCCCACGCGCCTGACCCACGCCGATGAACGCGTTCACGGGCTGAACTGTCAGAAGCTCGTAATCTAATGGAAAAGAACTCGCAGTCAGTTCACAATAGTCTCCTTTCTCGAAACCGTTGCAATAGTTTTGACGCAATGTTAATTTAACGAACGATGGCAGATAAATTACTTCTTATACAGAGAGCTATTTACTTTAGCGTCAGGATCCCTAGCTGAGCTCACTCTGCAAACCAATGAGAATCGTCCTAACACACGTGCATTTGTTTACATCAGGATTTTTCTTAGAGTGAATGGATAATAGAAAACTAACATTATGCAGTTCTTTTAAAATGTGCACTTTTGTGTACTAATTTCATACGGTCTTCGACCATTAAAATGTTCATGTTTTATTCTTTTGAAAATGTAAAAACTCAAATTAAAACAAAACTTTGTCTTTGACAATAAGTCTTGAGTTTGCCCAAAAAATTTGTCTCACTTTATGAAGATCTACACTCTTGTTCGAGGTAAGCGCCACCTTTGTTCATTCAACTTATAGTTAGCGTCTATTTCTTTCCTAAATTATAAATGTTCATCAAATTGACATTGTTTCCCAGAATTCCTAGATATCTGTAAAATGTTAAACAATATAACTCGCGTAAACTTCACTATTCGCGATTTTTTTACTTGGCGTTGCTACATTCGTCGGACTTGTACTCACTCTACGAGCGACACCATCATGGTCCGACTACGGACAGCTCCAACTTACAAATTGTTGTCATTTTGAGTTATTCTCGACACAAGACTAAAAGCATTCTCACCCCCATACGAAACACATTGTAATATCCATCAAAGCATTATATATTTGCAGGTACTGCCGGTGTCAAATATGAGTATATTACATGGTTCACTTCGTTTTTAGAATTTATATATCTGCCTTGCTACGAATATTGTGTCGTAATGAGTTGGCTCCGACGTTGCAAGATTTAGGGATGGCGAAGAGCACGTAGTGGGAACGAGGACAGACTGTTTCATAGTTCTAATAATAATGGTGTTTTTTGAATTATTTTAAAAACATATTTGGGCATAAAATGCGATGGGCAAGTCCAGTGATATTCTATTATAAAAAAACACATTGATCATAGACCGGAGCCTCCTCACCAAATTCGACCGACGTATCGAAGCGTCAAATGTCAAACTAAAAGTATGAGCCTAAAAAAAAATACTTGTGTGGGAATTGTTATCTAGATGTAGCGAAGTTGATTCTGAAAATGAGAAAATCTGGAGTTGCTTGACAGGTGGAGGTAAGGGAGTTCGAAATAGGGGTGACAGAAGAAAAAAATTAAGCTACGCGAGAGGTGGATTTGGGGCAAGTTCATGATGTGACGTGTCAAGTTGCAATCGAGTGTATGTTTTCCAGCAAATATCATTCGATGACGCAACCGGATGAAGTGTGTTGCTGTGATGAAATTAAGTTCAAAAAGGGTTCTATTTCTTCCTCAGATACAGTTTTAATTGTCGCTTTGAAGCGTGCTTAACATTTCTGCATGGTCTTTGTCTGTTTTACCAGATGGGCAGAGTTGAAACTAAAATCTTTGTGTTTTGGGTGGCACACTAATTTTCTGTCCTGTTTGATCTGTATCCACGAGCATCGAAACTCCATTTCGTCCGAAAACCTCTGTTTATGTTTTTAAAATACAGTCGAAACAGAAAAGCTAGAAGGGAAGTGCCCTACTGAAAATAGAGGAAAAGTAGTGTCCATGGCTCTCAGTTAAAATTATTACATTTTTAGGCTCAGTTTGACTATCTTTGTTCTCAGGTGAGCTAGGATGCGCAGCATTACGTCTGTCAGCATTGCCTTTACACGCGTTCTGGCCTGTTTGGGTTGGGTTACGCGTGAATTGGTATGTGGTAGTGGAGGGTTGTTGCAATAAGAAAGGCGAGGAAAATCTGTTTCATAATCTAAAACTCTGAAGTTGTGACTGAAAGTAGTGTCTGTATCTTGTGTGCAGTCACGGTCGCACGGTTGGAAAGATTCGCAGTGCTGCTGACTTGTGCCCGACTGTGTGTGATGAGACCTCTTCCAGCCTTCAGATATGTTGCTAAACTGTTGTTAATATGTGTGAAGACTTTCAGATGGGCGACTTTGAATATATGGCGAGTAAGAAGTGTAGGATGAGCAGCATCCATCTGAAGAATGCGTTTTAATATACGTGAATTCAGACAAGAGCAACTGGTACTTTAGATTTTGCCACGTAAGATTGATATGTATTTAATGAATTAAAATTTTATGTGATTGGAGTGTACTAAAGTACTCTACAAAATTAATTCAAAGAAGGTACTTACGGAATTTGTAAATTTGGTCGCGAAGATTGTGGTTCATTTAATGTTCCAATAATTAAATTAACAAAGTTATTTAATGCCGAAAATAAACTCAACTGTTGATACAATCACTAAATCGCTCTTTAAGTTCTTTAAAATTTAAGTAACATTTTAAAATTCGTAGTTTCAAAATATCTTCCTTACAGCAAAAACGTTCGAAAGTTTACCTCCAGATAAGCTGCAACTAGTAATAAAGGCACTTAAAAAAACAAACACATTCGAATCATTAAATCGTTGATATAACACAATAATGTAAGGCTTACACGTAGGTGCGTGTAGCTTCGCGTCTGTTCTAGGCTTGTAGTTTGTTCTATCTGACGTCAGCCAATCCCTTTTTATCAACAAAATTCCCTAGAAAGTTTCTTGTTCATGTAATCGTTTATTTTCAAGTATTGTCCTTTGATTTAGGTCTTTATTAGCGTACAAAATATCCTAATCAAGTTTTACGAGTTCAACCTGCACAAATGTGTAAGCTGAACCACTTAAAGCCAGGTCCCGACTATCATCGTAATTGTATTCAAAAGTGCGTTTTAATTTAGTTTTTATTCTTCTAGTGTTTTGAAAATAATTTTTAACTTTAGTTTTGTATTAACAGTTTAACGAGTCCTTAGTTGTCAATTATTGTACACATAGTGGATTTTCTTTTTGGGCTGGCTCAGAAGAAACTAACAACACTTTGGACAAGACGAGTCTGTTGCTTCGTGATGAACATTTTTGTTTATTAGATTAAATTGTAATATTTTAGCAATATAATTGATATGTTTGTTAATTGTTGATTTACGAGATGGTCGCTCATTTTCTTCACCACATTTAGTGCAACACTACGAAGATGCGCAATTTCGTGGTGAAAATCCCAGCATTTCAAACACTTATCAAAATCACACGTTGTTCAATAATTCCACCCCAAGTTCATTTTGTCCACTATTAGTAAATCATGATTCGTTCCGGAATCAATTTCGATGATCACTGAACCTGAATGAAATATACCGTTTCGATTACTATTTTCAATGTCTATCTTCTTAACAGTATTGATTTGTCATGTATCTCTTCATAATTAAGAAAGTTATTCTTCGCGACTCAATCACTAATCTCAGAATTTTATGAAAAAGTTTTTTAATTATTTCCCAATTTTGGTTTTTATGCTAATTGTTTATTTTAAAGTCGTCACTTAAAATATTTTGAATCAAATTACTAACCTCTCTATTTTCTTCCAGTTGAAGGTTACAATAAGATTCAATTACCATTTGCTCTCGTATTATTTATTCTCATGTGCAAATTTTTAATTTATTATCTCACAGTTGTATTTGTATATTCACCATTTTATTTAAATTAGTATTATACTGTAATACTGTACTAAAATCTGTCTTTTGATTTAACGTTAAAAGGTGATACATCCTTAGTTTGGACATCGGAACTCTAACGTGTGATTCATAAGTTTTGAAGTAGTTTATTTGAGTATTAATTAGATCGCTGGTGAGATAGATACCTTCGAAGAATTAAATACGGTAAATTAAAGATGTTGTCTCGTATCAAAAAATATATTTTGCTAAAGATTATTACAAAAGTCAATTGTTTGACTTAAAGTTATTACAAAGTGTTATATATAAAATGTTGGCTTTATATGCCAGATGTAAGCAAACTGGGTCGTACATACTTTGCAGCTTCCGGGCCGGAAACAACTGCAGAACTTTGTTTTCGGCTCGGAAGCTGCAAGGTATGTACGACCCAGCTTGCATAGGCATCTGGCATACAATGTCAACATTTTGTAATAACTTATACTTCGTTTTTATAATTTATGTATGAATGTAACTTTATTTCTATAACTTTAATTTTAGCTCTGATGATCGCTACGCGATAGAAACGGTCTTTAGTAAAATATATTTTTTTGATTCGAGACAACATCTTTAATTTACCGCATTTAATAGTTTATCGAGATTCATACCTTACTACTTCAATAAAATAAATCTGGTTATTTCCCTTACTTTTCCACCGCGTAACGATCATCCTCAGATGTACGACGTCTTTGTACAGAGAGTAATAAGGTTTAATTTTGTGGTGGTTTGTGTTTGTATTTCAAAATCGAGTACATATTTGACGATATATTTGAGTGTCTATTGTTTTTATATTTGATGCGACTTAATTCTAACTTGTGTAGATTAACAATGTTAGTCATGAATATTGTAGATTATATTTTTTGTCCATAGAATAACACATTTAGCTGCACATATCTGCACCTTTTTGTTTTATCGCCATTTTGCTGCAACGCTACGTAGCATGATTCAACACGAGATATCTCGGAGGTGTCTTACACGCCACGGGTAATTAATTTCTAGGTATTTTTTTCGATTTATCCCTTTTATATATATATA
>BOPP01000050.1:7811822-7910313 GCA_017312745.1 Gryllus bimaculatus | reverse complement strand
ATATATATATATATATATATATATATATATATATATATATATATATATATTGCAATAACATACAATAGTATATGTGTTCAAGACAAAAGTCATTACTAAGAATACCAAAACCGTTGCTGTACCATAGCGATACTAAGCGGCCATGCTGTCACCTGACATCTGTTGTGTCTCAACTAGCGACGGACAATTCAGTCTGTGGCGCTGTATGAGAACACGCGGATTAACACTACCAAATAATTGCATTTTTCTGACAAAATCGAAACTGATTCATCGTTTGTTTTTTTCCCCCCGAGTTGTTGGGTATCTACCGAAACCAGACGCCTCTCAAATGACTGTAGGTTGCTCAGTTTTGTTTTCATTTCTGTGCATATTGAAAATTAGAAAAATAGAACACACGCGAGCGAATATTTGTTATAAAATGTTCCCAAAAACTGTCAATGCTAGCTTTTATTGATAATTCAGTTTAAAAGTTAGTACAGAAAAAGGATTGGAGTAGAGATTCCGGAGCTCAAGAAAACGTGTGTACATTCTACTTCCCGAACAATACGATTGTTTACTTTTTATACGTTAAAAAATCTAAGTGAACTCAAAACCTCTCTTTAATCACATTTCCTCTAAGAAATTTATTTTTCCTTACATCCGTAGATTTTTACTGCTGACTCCATTCCTTCCACCTATGCAAGCATATTGTAGCGCTATCCATTGCGTGTCCGTCGAATGCAGCCGAGTTTTCTCTTCTTTTTTCTCTCCCGGGGAGCTACAAATTCTTTACTCGAAATTATTGGAATGCAACTTCGAAAATTCAATTTCGAAACAAGACACCCGTGCGAATATTTCGCACTTTATAAATAATTGATTTAAAACTTAGTTTATTATCCTAACGTCGAACGGCCAGCTTCTGAACTGTGTGTTGCAGCATTATGCGCCCGATATTGTGCGCCAGTAAACATTCTAATATTGCTCAGCGATGCAATTGAAGGCTGTTGCAGGATAAGGGGGTAAAAATGCTTCCCCAACTTAATTCAGTTTTGAATAGAAAACAAGTTTACTGTTATTTTGAAAATAATTTTCTCAAACTCTCGGAACGGAAGCCTGATTATTTTGTAAGATATCACAAAAAATACGAATTTTCGGTTTTTGATTTTTTCATATCATTACTCGGAGATAAAATGGTGATAAAAATATGAGACATAGATGACAACTATCTTGGAGAGTTTTTTCAAAAACAAGGCGGGAAATTCTATTTTTTTTTAAATTATTGTTTTCTTTTTCTTTTATTTGTTTATTATTTTTCTGTGTGCTCTTCTGAGGTGACGACTCTAAAAAATTCCTACAAATTGGTAATAAGGTGGTCTTCACTACTGATTTTTTTTCAGAGTTTTCTTATTGGTGTCATATTAAAAAAAAATAATCATTCTCGTTTACGTTATTTATCAGTCAATGACTCATAAGTTAACCACTATTCTACGGAAAAAATATTTTTGAATGAAAATCATAGTATTTTACCATACAAAAATATTACTTACTGATTACTTACTTAAACTAATTTACTAAATATTACTTACTTACGGATTACTTTTGGCGCCAAAATCGAATGTTCAAAAATAAAAAAAATTAAAAGAATCATTTTTATCATGTTATTTAACATTTTTTAATGTCGAAAAATTAAAAATTATTTTAAATCAAAATATTCCAATAAAAACGACGATTCCAGTCAGGTTACAAAAATGTACATTTTAAAACGTTTCGACCTAATTTGTGAGGTGCTCTTTAAGTGAGGTCATTTTTACCCCTATTATCCTGCTACATCCTGTAATAATTACGTGGCTTTCACGGAGATGCCTCGTTTTTGGCACAGGTGCCATCGTTTCGGTCGCCATTCTACGACCTTCCTCTGGATGAAATGCCAAATGCATGCGCCTCCCGGACAGCAAAGTAATTACTGGCTTCTGCCGCAGAAGCCTGCGCTCTCTCGAGATTAAATTGCACCGAAATTCAAATAGTCGCTTTATATCTAACTTTCTGTTTTCCCTTTAATTTATTTTTACGTAGATTTCGGGTTTCTGCACGTATCTGACCACTCAAGCTGTTGAATGTCAAGCTGTTCCCAAAATAACTAAATCACCAAAAATGTAATGGAAAGTTCAATGATGTCTCCTTTTGTAGAATATTGCTTAATAATTTAAGTTTCATTTGACACTAATCGCCCCCCCCCCCATATATCCTCTTTCCCGTAACCCTAAATTTGTGTCCATTACTTCCGTGACGCATGGGAAGAATTCAGTGCCACTGCCGAATTAGGCAGAACTCGTGTACATTTAAAGGAAACCAATGAATTTTGAAGAATGATGACATTTTATTAGATAATTTTGTGTGGAAATTGGAATACGAGAAAAAAAATTCTCTACGACCGTTTAATAATATGTGTATTTCTGCTGTTTCAACGAATGACGTTGATTACACGTCCCGTGGATTCCAGTTCCGCTCCCGTGGATTCCGTGGAATCCACGGCCTGTCGACGAATCACATTCCTAGAACTTTCGGATTCCACGGGCTGAATTGTATTGTCTTTGCAATTTGCAATACCGTTTTTAAATAACCATCGCAGTGCGCGACAGGAACAAAAGGACGAGGAAGGACAAGTGCGACAAAGCGGGAAAAGGAGGACGAAGAGGGCAAGGGGACAAAATTGGGAAGTGGGGACAAATTAGACAATTAAAAAAATAGGACAATCGGACAAAATGAGGAAAATGGAACGGGTCAGAGTGGGACAAGGGTACAAAATGGGTCGATGCGACTGGGAACAAAGTGAGACAGTGACAAAATGGGAAAGGGGGACAAAATGGTACGAGGGGACGGAATGGGACAAAATGAGACAATTGAACAAATGGAACAAAGGGAAAGATTGACGTCGGGATAAAACTGCACAAGAGGACAAAATGAGCCAAGAGAGCAAACGAAAAAGGGAGGCAAGTGGAACCAATGAGTCATGGGGGAAATGGACGAAATGGGACAAAAAGGTGTAGGGTAAAGTGGGTCAAAAGGGTCATATTTATAGAAAGATTTATGAACAGTGGTAAAATCTAAATTCGAGAGTTCGCTAAAATATTTGTAATGGACTCGAGCATTTTAAGGGTCGTTGCTATGGACGCGCTCTTAAAGCGTTGATGGTTGGTTGCTAAGGAGCTAAGCGCGTGTTTGCCGAATAACAAAAAATCTGTTCAAATCTATTCTGAAAATTTCGATGTCGTAGAGAAAATATAATGTTCTACTCGCGCATAATGGGTACTACTCACTCGTAGAAATTACGACACGGGCTCCTACGTCGCTCGTGCCGTAAACATCAACTCGTGAGTAATAGCTATCATTATGCGCTTGTTAAAGAATATACTATAATTTGTTTATTACATAATGATTATGGAAAAAACTAAGAATGTTTAGAAGTGGCATGTAGCCACGTAAATTGGAATGTAATCATGTTGTGGATAGATAACCACACCTACAACCAAGGGCACACAGGTAGTGATGTGATTTGGAATAAAAATTAGAAAATTAATTGCTGTGGATTGCCATTAACTTTTTTACCGGTTTTTTTTGTTTGCTTATACTTTCATTTCAGTAAACTGAATAGATCTTCACTTTTGCGTATAATTGCTTGAAATTGTTTTATTTATCAAACGTTATACAGAAACATTTTGGCATGTTTTGGCTTTTATTTTTGCTTGATGCTTCCACCCTCACTGCCTGTTTTCTTGCCCTCCCTCTCTATCCACGACAACTTTCCTGACATTGTCTGGAGGAGAGATTTAGTCACGATTTGTCATGTATTTTGTATCACTTAGCGTATAGCACCTTGACCCATATGTTGCTTTGAGATTTATGATTTTAATGCTTGTGTTTTTACAGAATTTGTTTTTTATTTGTAGTTATTGTTTAGAATAAAATCTCCTCCAGCGTATTGGGAAAGGAGAACATTTACCAATGC
Organism: Gryllus bimaculatus; assembly: GCA_017312745.1. Classification (NCBI taxonomy): domain Eukaryota; kingdom Metazoa; phylum Arthropoda; class Insecta; order Orthoptera; family Gryllidae; genus Gryllus; species Gryllus bimaculatus. The sequence goes on along the minus strand of BOPP01000050.1, from coordinate 7,906,328 downwards.
CTGATAGGAGTTTTTTGGTTACGTCCAGGACATGATTGACTGGATGTCATACTGGTCTGTGGTATCTACGTTGAGCTTTGTGGTGTTCTTCGCTGTGGGTCCTGGATCCATCCCGTGGATGATAACTGCGGAGCTCTTTTCCCAAGGACCACGACCAGCAGCTATGTCCATTGCTGTATTGGTCAACTGGATGGCGAACTTCCTTGTTGGAATTGGATTTCCCAGTATGAATGTGAGTTTTTCCATCTATTTTAAACTTGAAGTGAGATGAGATTGCTTGAACAGTATGTTGTATGCGGGCAGATACTCCCGCTTTGACAAACCTGAAAGAGTGCATGTCAGCTGTTCAATGGAAGGGTATTTAATATGTATCCTCCTGGGTTTCACAGGGGGAGTAATACATTTAGTTGGGGATGTTTGTTCCCCCTTAACTGTATGGTTACTGATCCAAACGCAATGAAACAAAGAATGACATTACATTTAGGTTGCCCAAAATGATGTAATCAGCATAAGATATGTTTACTATTATGTACATCCCCAACATCCCTTTTCGACTGTTGTACATTGTATCACAATTTCTATTTCTGATTAAAAACTAACAATTCACAATGTTATTTGCATTAGAAATATTCTGTAATATAAAAATGTGTTCAATTTTTTCACTACTATTAAAAAAAATTAGAAACAGTAAGATGATAAATGACCTTTAAAAATTGTAGAAAAGGCGATTTATAGTACACGATAGTATTGTATCTTACACCACACATCATTGGATCTTGGAATATTCATCATTACATGCGCATGCGCCTTGGAATTCAAATAATACAATATAACTTCACATACAACGGTTTTTCTGGATAATTCTTAGCGATTACAGTTTCAGAATGCACACCTTAAAGCGTCAGCATTTGACATTTTAGGTCTGCTTGACTCTGAGCTATCATCTGACGCTTTCTGCCCTCGGTTCAATCATTTCACTGTCTTTATACACCCAAGCAACCATAATCCTAGCCCCACTCCTTATCTCCTTAGCCCATTGCGGCCAAGAACCGTCTGGCACTAGTACCTCGGCCCGTGTCGACTCTTGTACCTTATTACTAGAGCTTGAACATGTTGGCACAAATAGTCGGAACTAGGAAGGCAAATAGGCACTTAAACAATTAAACAATTGGTGCTACAGCAGCACTTACTTTCTCATATTATTTTCAAGTTAGCAATTTCCGAAAATTCAGAGAGTTCAACGAAAATGGGACATTTTCCCCTAACCAGGTATCTCTGCAGCAGGGCACCGCCCCATCCGCGACAAGCTCTAAGCTCCCGATCGGTGTCCCGGCACGTGTCTTAGTGTAATGCATGTAAGTGTGGATGTACGTAAGGGCTGAGGATAGGACAAGGAAGAGGAAGGAAAGATCGTGCGCGATCCTTGACCCGTTTGTTAGGGTACTGCTTCCGCATCCACCTGATAGTGATCGGAGAAACCACGGAAAACTACCGCACAAAGCAGCCAGCCGCAAGAATTCTCCAGAGAGCGACTGAACTCGAATAACGTAGTGTCGAAAATTCTACCACCGTGGGACTCGAAGATAGAACCTTCCGGTCAGAGGCAACTGCAAAGACATCAGTTGATGCACTACGCCACCTCTCACGGCTTACTGCTTATTATTTTAACTTGGTGTCTTAAAATTTGTTGTCGCATTGTCGTAATCTAGGAAAGTAGTAATTTAATAATTTATCTACCTTGATCATTGTAAGTTCAATTGCACAAATTGAACTAATTGTTCCCTTTTTTCTCAGAGACTCTAGACAGTGTTAATTGAGAAAAATGTATTTTTAGTTCTGTTTTGATTTCTTCATTGGTATAAGAGACTGGAATATCATACTGAAGGACTGAAAGAGTTTTTAAATATGGTGTCCATATGAGAAATCCTGTTTGTTTTTAACATAACAAAAACCACAATGTTTTTGAAAATCTTCATTTGTAATGAATCATTTTGAAATTTGATTCTTAGTAACTTTGTGGGAAATTTGGCAGCTATTTTTTTAAAGAAATGCAGAAAAATTTGGAATAATATCGAGAGTTTTGTAGATATTAATTGGTTAGATTTTGATTTATAAATTTACGTTTTCACTTCCATCTGTTACCTCTGATAAGAAATCATATCTCACTTTCTTTTAGTACTACTGCACTTATCAAGAAGAATTTTCTTGTTGCACTTCACTGTTTTAATTTTAATAATTATCTTGATGTTGTTGTTGTTGTTGAGAATAGTTCTTGCTGAGCTTGCTGTAGTTGAAGTTCTTGTGCTTGTTAATGAAGCAACATTATTTGCTGTTCCAAATCAAAAATTTTACACTTTGATTCACTTTCAATAAATCTTCATTGTGTAAGGATTTATTAACTATCAGGATACTTGATTAATCAATACTATCTTTGTAATTTATTACCAACATAGCTGTTCTTATAAGCTACTCCGTAGGGGCCAATATTGTCAATTTTTAACACGTATTTTATTTTTTTTTAATTTTATTTTGTTTCGCTAGAAAAGTGCACTGTTTACCTCTGTTTTAAAATTTCACTAAAATTCCTTTTTATTCTCAAGTTGCCCCCAAATTCCTAATGGTCTCTTATGCAGTATTTTTTTAATTCATAAGGTCATTATAAATAAAAAGCGATACGTACTGAGCTAACCAAACGCACTTTCAAAGTTTTGATAAGAGTGACAGTTGTATCAACTCGCGACATTATTCCAAATTTTTCTGCATTTCTGTCAAAAACATAGCTGCCAATAATTTTTCCTCAAAGTTACTCAGAATCAAACACTCAGTACGTTCTGCCAACTAACTCTATTTACTTTCATCAAAAGTCTTATTTTCGCTGAACTTGATTATTCCTCGAAAATTTCAATTCTTTCTTTGAATTCCTACAACTACAATATTGAAGATAGAGATTTTTTCGTTAATGAAATCTCTTATTTAAAGACAGATCGTGAAATAAGATCATGTGCAATTTTTCGATGTCAGTAGTTTTGCGCGAATTTGCGTGAAATTTGGGCATGTTATAAAACTTTTTTTTGTTTTAAAAAAGGCTTCATATTTTTAAAGATTTTCTCCATGAGTTTTTAAAGGTTTTCTCCATTTCTCCATATCAAAGAACGGTGAAAAAAACGTGCTAGTCTCATTTCCGGCAAATTCTCTATTTTCGAAAATTGCAAAATTTTAACATTTAACAATTATAAAATTGAAGACAGAGATTACCTTAATCAAAATATGGTTTAGAAAATCAACTCTTTAAAAAGGTCATGTACAAATTTGAGAAGGAGTATTTTTCGCGGACTTGTGCTTAAAATTAATGCACTTTATAAAAAATTCTCAAAAAGGCTCCAAATTTTTTCTTCAAATTGTTTCCATGGACAGAACATGAAACACACCAAAACGCCGCAGGTCTCCATTTTGTTGAACTCTCTAAATTTTCTAAAATTCAAAATTTAGAATTGATGCGAGAAGGGATGTGTTGGTCGAGCACCACTAATTTTAATTAGATTTCGTTCAGGCAAAAATCTTAAACATTAATTCCTGGTTTCCCATATTAAACTTTTGCAATTTTTGAAAACGGTGTTCACCGAAAATCGGAACTGCCTCATTTTTATAAGATTACATTTTTGTATTCCCTCAAAAAATTAAAATATTTGAAATGTTTTTTTGTATGAAATATTTTTTATTAAATTACCTATATTCCATTCCAAATTACGCAAAAGATTCTCAGATTTTCGAGAAAAAATGTACATGACCTTATTTAAAGTCCTTTTTTGAAGAATGGAATGCTTTAAGGAAAAATGTCTATTTGCAATATTGCTGTTATAGGAAGACGCCCAAAAAGTTTAATCTTTTTCCATTTTCGAAATTTTTCAGAGTTCATGCTCATCATCATCATCATATTTCAAATCAGAGCTGGAATAATTTAGCAATTTGTTAAAGCCTGTGACAAAACTGGCCATTCTTGTTAATAAATTTTTAAACTTGTCCACGGCTATCAGAAACAAAAGCCAAAGAAGGTATTTTTGATGTTCCGATATTCGCCAACTAATTAAGCATGCTGGCTTTAGAAATAAAAACACTGGCCTAGAGGTTTAACCTTGGAACTCTTTTCATTTTTGTGAGCAGTGTTAAGATGTTCGATACGAGTATATTAATAAAACTATGCTCGAAACATTCAAGAGGCTTGGATATTAGCTTCAAGTTACATTTTCTCCATTTTCATCTTGAATACTTCACGGAAAAGAGTGCAATCACTAAGTGAAGACAAGGAGAATCGTTTCATCAGGGTATAAAGCAGATGAAAATCAGATACCAGAATTACCGTAATGTCACCGTAATGACCGACTACTATTGGTGATTAATAAAAGATCATAAACGTCAATCGACACTGAGTCCGTCTTTAACAAGAGGAGAAAATATTCGCAAAAATACTTGGCTTACCTCGTGCCCTTTCCTGTGATGAACTTTTCTATTTCACTATTCATTTTAAACTACAGTATCAGTACAATTATTATTTTATCAGTTTTTACGCAGTGTAAAATATGGTTACCATCAAGAAATAACTAAAACCCTCACATTTTTTTCTATTCTTAATGACTCGCAAACCGTAGGTGATACGAAATAATTCAGCACACCAAAATGAGGTTTAAAGTCGTGTTCACTCTGTGCCGCAGAAAAAAAAATATTATTTCGCAGACATAGGTAGGTCCACATTTTTTTTGTATGACTGTTAGACCTTATTTCACAAATAATTTTAATTCCGACCCTGTAGGGTTCAAAACAGAGAATTATTTATTGAATCTCAGAATATTGTTTCTGAAAATGTGGAACTTTGCGCTCGTTTTTACTGAAAAGTTTTATTTTCGAGAATCTGTATGACATCATTTAAAGCTCATATACACGTAAATATAATAATGTAAGAAATCGCTGCTAATGAAATATTAACAAATTGAGAGAATAGTCAAATATATTACATTTTAGTAATTTTTGGAAGAAAACGAAAGAATACTGCAAAGTGTCCTTTGTGTTACAAAGTACATTTATCACTGTCCCTACCAAAAGTTTAAAGAAAAAAATTGGAGCAGTTTTCGAAAAAATCTGTTGTTTTTTTTTTGCATACAAATTGCAAAATTACTCAAATTTTGTAACATGACTTATACATAAATTAAAAATGTAAAATATACATGACTTTAATAAAAAAACAATTATGAAGAACAAATTTGATTTGAAGGAAACAATTTCTATCTTCAATTTTGTACTAATAGGAATAAGTTGGTCTGGCGGAAGAGCTGGCTAAATGGCCTCAGGATCGTCATCAATAAAGATATTTATTTAAGTTGAGACTATTTGTATTTGTAGAAAGACGTCTAAAAAATGAAATTATTAAAAATTGATAGTTAACAATGAAATACGGACCTATGCCATCTTTATAAGTGCATAATAATAATAATAATGATAATAATAATAATAATAATAATACCAATAATAATACCAATAATAATACCAATAATAATACCAATAATAATACCAATAATAATAATAATAATAATAATAATAATAATTTAGCCACGTGGGAGACGGGCAACGTCAGAAAATTTGGCGGCAAACAGGGCGATGGTACCCATAGAGATATGGAGAACGGAATATGCGTCGTAAGGCCTCGAGAAAAGAAGCCGCTGCCTGGGGAGCGCCGCGGGCAACCTTCGGAGGCCACCGCTGAGGTGCAGCATGCGAGCCAGTGGTGATCAGGAGCTGAACAGGCGGCCCTGATCGGGGATAACCCCGAATATACTACTAGCCGAACATAGCAGCACCTCCATCTCCACTTATAGCTGCAACCTGCCGCAAGTGCTTCCCAGAGAAGCAATCTATTGGCTTCCAGAGACCACTGCGCAGGCAAGGCAACGCAGAGGATGAAGTGGACTATAGAAATAAATCTTCATCATGCGTGAATACTACACCATTACCAAAATGGTGACTGAACACTACGGCTACCGACAAAAGTTACATAAAAGATTTCTTCACCGTTTCCCTGATTCTGAAGTTAGTGAGCAAAGAATAGCGGACCAGCGTCGAGCATTGTTCAGAAAAAGCCCCTCTATCGCACCAGTTTTCAACCAGGAAGCAATAAGGAAGAAGTGAGAAAAATTGCTAAACTCCTCAGAACTTAGTAATCTGAGGCAGTGGAGACATCAGCTGTGCAAACTCAGGATGACAATGGACAAGCATGTCAAAGTATGGATGATAAGAGTAGAGAAGAGGTGGAAATTCGCAATGAATTTGCAGTCGCACTTGCGGAATTTGAAGGAACTGACCCACTGAACCGCTTATCTCATTCCGACAAAATTGCTCGAAGAAATTAGCAAGAGCAATCAGCGTCTTGAATGAGAAAGTACTGCACAACATCTAACAACAAAGACCATCTTCGAGAAAGTACAACACAGCAATTTATTGTGCTGCGGTTGTGGCTTCAAGATGTAACGTTCAAGCTTTCAGCCGCGTAGCAACTTCCCACAATGATCGAAGTGAAAAAAGAATGCCACCTTGGGAAAGACGGCTGGTGAATCGTATAGAAAGCACTAGGAGGATATTGTAGACTCATGCAATTTAAAAAAGGAAATACTCAGAAAAACTGAGAAGAAAGGTGAATAACATCCTCATCAATACAAAAATTCATACGAAGCAAGAGCCCTTGAATTCAACAATAACAGAACATCTTGACACCCTACGACAAAAGCTTTTGGCGTTACAAAACGCCTTCGACGCTACAGGAATTGTACTACGAGGAAGCACAAGAATTCTCTTTTTCAAGAAACCAGAAAGCATTCTACAGGAATATGTCAAAGGCAAAGGGCTTGTAAATGATATGGAAGAGTCAAAGCTTCCCTCAAAGGCACAAATAGAGGACTTTTAGAAGCCTATCTGGTCATCTGCTGTGTCCACAACCCAGATATGACGTGGATTGAAATGAATTTGACAAGACACCGAGATATCCCTCTAATGTGTGAACCACTATCACCGTGAAATTGTCCAAGCAGCTTTGAGCAAAGCACATAACTGGAAGGCACCAGGCAGTGATGGCTCCACAATTATTGGCTCAAAAAATTTACCAGCACTCACCATCGTATAGCTAATATAATTCAATATTTTCTTGCACAATCCACAAAATCTACCTCACTTCCTCACTGAAGGTAGAACATTTTTGTTACCAAGGAGGGTGACACTTAAAGACGCCCCTCGAAGTACAAGGCTATACTTGCTTTCAAACTTTCTACAAACTCATAACATCTTGTGTTTCGCAAATGATGATGACACACATTGGGGATCAGAACGGGGCTTCGTGTAAAGTAGCGTCAAAGTTTGAAGAAAATTTTTTAAAATCGCACTCTCAAGTGAAGCCAAATCGTCCGGAGACTGTCTACTTTGAAAAAAATTCTACGTATGATTTAGGCGCTAGTGGTGTCCACGGACGGACGGACGTTTAGAAAAAAATCACTTTTCCTTTATCAGGAACCCCAAAACGTGTATTTCTGTTGAAATCTCAAAATCGATTTTCCGCAGCATTACATAACTTTCCCTATACTGTGTACATTACTCGGTTTATTTTTGCGCAATATATGCAAATACAAATTTGGTTATTATTGAAAAAATTCATTCATTTCCTGAATTAAACATATCATTACATAATTTTTGCGTTTTAGCAAAGTATCGAAGGAAGTGGCTTGCTGTAATTAAAAACGAGAAGTTTTCGAGCCTGTAACTTTAAAAGGGCTTATTTTACAACAAAACCTTGTTGGAACATTATTGTGGGAAATTTTGTCTACTTCAATTTGTAGAAAACATAGGTTTTGATAGGATTGATAGTTACGGATGTGCAAAAATTCTAGATAAAACATCTTTAAACGAAATCCTCCCACCACCATCACCACCACCACCACCACCACCACCACCACCACCACCACCACCACCTCTGGCTGATCCCTCACATTTCAGGATTTTTAGTATAGTATGTGGTAGGTACCTACTATTATGCTACCCTATACTACTATATTACATAAACCTATGAAATTGATTCCGACAGCAATAATTTTTCCGCACCGAAACTCGAACTCAGGTTCTCATAGCTCGCCGTCACCCACACCAATATCACTATGCCACAGCGCATCGCAACGCTTAAAAATGCCTCGACCAAAACACGTAACCGTAAACACGTTTTTCTAACACGTAATTTTCGAAAATACGAAGAGTTGGCCCGAAATGGGACTAACGCCATATTTTTTACCGTCCGTTGCTACACTAGGAGAAAATTGAAGGAAAAATTTAGAGCTCTTTTTGAGCTATGAGCACAAAGCATCACTATTTTTTAGCGACTTGAAACTTTTTATGAGGTCTAGAGTTGAAAAGAGTTTACACGTATTTTTTTTTCTAATCTTATGATGACTTATGTCATGTTATGAGTCGCAGAAACAGACACACGGTCTCAAATGGAGGCTTTCTGACGAAATGCGACTATGAAATTTATTTACAAACAAGTTACACTGCTATGGTCTGCCTGAAACAGAGCAGCCTTTTTTCTCAGATATACTGAGTCAGTTGTGTACACAGAGGAATCTACCAAACACATGCGTTGTTCTGTGAAGTAACCACAGATTACGTTACAATACTCTTGTTATTTGCATTACAATCAATGCCATTGTTATTTGTATTTTCCTAATAAGAAAATCTATAATCGCAGAAGAAGTGTACGTTTAGATTGTTACAACCAGCATTCTTGAGAAGTTGAAAACTTACTGTTTACCGTAAAAAAAAACTGTGTAGGGAAAAACTGGTTGTCAAAATTCCTTCTTGTGACGAAAAAAGTTTGTTTTTTTCAAAAACTGAGAATCGACCATACTCGTGAATACTGCAAATATGTTAAGCAGTGGAAATGATGAATACACATGCACCGCTGGTCCTTGTCACACTAACGTATCGCTGATACAAGTAATAAAGAAACTGACCGAGTAATTCGTCTTCTGTTTATTCTGGTGTCTGTCTTCGCCCATCGTTTGCCATCTTCTGCTCTCTTCATGAGGTAAAAATAAAAGTTTGATGCTACGAGTATTAGTTGTTGAGTGTGATTTGTGATTTTTTTTTAAGAAAAGTATTTTTCGTTCTTGAAGATGTAATTCAGAGACTGCTGTAAATTAATGCCGTAGCTACTGTGCATACTTTTGTGTTATACTTCAGAGAAAGCAAAGAATTTTAAAAATAAATATTTTTCTTGATTCCTGAAACACGACACGAATTCAATTCACCCTTTTCAGTGTAAACTCATAATACTTCTTAAGTAAATTAATAACAGTATTAAGACATAATTTTTCGGATGAGATGAGTGCCTAGTATTACAATACAATGCAAGTTTATGCTTCCACAAAGATGTCTTCAGTGTGAGTGCTAAATGCCACTTCTTCGCTTCGACACGTCTTACGGAAAGAGACCATGCGACGTAGGGAGGGGGGCAACTATAATATTTCCGATAAAAGCTAGCCTTCAATTCTGACAGGAACCAATTAATTTACCCGGAAAGTGAAAGTGAGCTAGTCATAATGTGAATACTATTACCTTAATATTATTAGCAACGCTGAACAGTACTTAGAAAGAGAACCATTCCAACAAAGAGATAATAAAAAGAAACGGTAGAAGGCGCAAAGAAAATACATAGTTTCATTTCTTTACGAAAAGGTGAATTAACGATATTCTCTGTAAAGTGAAGTAAAAGAATAGCAACGAAATTAACTGTATCACATACGCTTATTCGTAAAAATATTCCGTCCGTCTAAAACTAAATTGAATACTTTGACACTTTTTAATTTGAATTTAATCGGCTATGATGGTCATACATATGTATCATAGAAGAGTATGGATCATAGAAAGATATGCAGTGATACTTATACTTATTGCTCTGTGAAAATAAATTGATGGTAATCTACTGCTGATTGGTACGTATTTGAGGGGTGCCGCTCTAGCAGACGCTACACTAAACAGCAAGTAGACATTGAGATGATTCTGAGAAATTCAATACAATAGCAATGTCCCACGTTGAAAATTTCAACATTAGTTTGGTAAGTTAAAGAGGTTTCAATGGTATTTTTTTCGAATTTTTAAACTGTCGAGTTTTGGGAGAAATAAAAAAAATAGAATTGGTCATTTTTTTTAAATTGATGAATTAAATATATACATCAAATGATGGTGCATCTTTTGTTCTTTAATGGCACAAAAACATTAAATTTGTCACCATTACAACACGAGGTAAAATGATTAACTAAGCAATGCGAGCATTTTTTCGAAACTTTTTGAAAATTAATAGCATCAAATATATTTGGTAAAAAATGAAAAAACACGTGTTTCATATTTTTACTTACACTTTTCATTGAAAAAAGTTTTAAAATCTGAGAGATCACGGTCAATTTTTCCTTACATTTGTGCGATTTGACGAGATATTACTCGTATATACATTCCACTTGGACAAACCGCTTATCAGAAACAATTTGAAGGTGTTTTCCCAGTCGCTCGTGCACTTTCTTTTCGGAGGAGACACAAATCCTTACAACCCCGCATGGGGTGGCACAAGGACTTTCCCGAGAGGTAATATTTTTGAAAACATTATTGACCAACTGAACTTAATTATTATGAATACTGGCAAAAGCACACCTTTCCATTGCCTCAAACACTTCATTGTTATGGTTCTTTGCAGCTCATCTCTCTGTACCGTCTTTGAGTGGAAGCGTTCTTGACCTGCATGGCACTGACAACTTCCATTTTGATAATTCGAATTTAAACCTTGCTCGCCTTCGACGCTGGTTAAACTAACACTCTGAGCGGGAAAAGTAGGGAAATAAATATAATCAGAAAATTGTTCAAACGATAACAATGCTATGGTTGCCTATTTGCTGATGATACTCATGCGGTTTCAATTACCTTCCCGAAGTCGTAGGGCCGCCCACAACATCCCCATGTGCCATGGTGGAATGTCGACTGTACCACCGTGATAAGTGATCGGAAGCGGGCACTGTGATAAATTATAAATTAAGTAGATTGGGCATACGAAGTAAGACAGCGTCCTGGATGGGCTATACTTCTTCACGTTCTTGCGATACCACCCTAAAGTAATATGGCGAATTTTGCGGCAGATCGGAGGAAGACTTCCCCACCATCTGTCTCGGGGTTGCTGGTAAATAGAAATCTCACCTCACCAGAAGACATAGTTGTGGAATCGACCTCTCACTACGAGAAATCTCCAGGTACTTACACTACTATCCTGGCTTTCACAACACCAAAATAAGAATAAAGAACTGCAGATTGGGTTTTTCCAGTCACCTGGAGGAAGATTAAAATGCTCCTGTGTCCATGGATGAATTTACCTCTGCCTTCTCTCGCGCGGGTGATTCTGCCTCAGGGCCATCAAATCCAATCCTGAAACATTTACCGGAAAAGGCACGTTCTTTCCTGTTCATCTTGAGCCATATATATGGGTGAAACACGTCATACCTGGAATTTGACGTGAAGCCAGTGTTGTCCATAAAGAAGTGAAAACAATCCCCAAAGAAGTAAAGATCAGAACAATCCTGTCAAGTTGCCGCCCAATCCCGCTCTCAAGCTGTTTGCAACCTTTTAGAGCGAATGCTAAACACGTGTTTGGTGTGGTTCCTGGAATAAACATTCAGTGTGGTTTCAGGAAACACAGGTCAACCATGAACCACGTCGTCACCCTTGCCACACAAATCTCCACCTTGTTCGTGTTACGGCAACTCGTGGTAGCATTTTTCTTCGATGTAGAGGAAGCAACACCGCCTGGAGGTATGGCATTTTTCGCACCCTTAAATTTGGAAATCTCAGGGAACAACTTCCATTGTTTTTTGTTGCCTTTATTTCCTGAAGATCTTTCCGCATCCTCCAGTCACCACTTGAAAAACCGGGCCCCCAGGGGATCAATTCCGAAAGTAGCTCTGTTTGCCGTTGCTATTAATAGTATAACATCTGTGCACCGAGAGTCTGTGAAAGCATCGCTCGTCGTTGACGACTTCCCAATATTTTGCATCTCCAAGAGTATGCTTGTTATTGCGACGCAGCTACAATTTTTCCTCGACAAATTGCAAGAATGGAGCGATAAACCTGGACCTTCACCTCAGAATTCAGCTGCATACACTTCTGCAGGACAATTCTTCTCCATAGTCCGGATATTATTCGTAGGGATCATCATCTTCCCTTGGTCTAATCTGCACATTTTGGTGTCTTGACTCTCTAGCTAAGCTAGAGCTAAATATGTCGAAAAAATGTATAAATTGAAGAACCGATGTGTATCACCATTTGACCTCGTGACTGGTCCACCGTTACTGGTAGCTCATAGAGCCCAGTCTCTTGCGTGTATAGGACCCGTATCCGATCTATTGTGGATTGTAGGTGAATGGTGTGTCACTGTCTCTGTCGACCCTCAGGGCATTGTACACCGTACACACTGTCGATATGCGTATCCTGCACAAGTCGCAGCCTCCTGCTAGAGGCTGGTGAACCATCCCTGAACGGAAGGCGAGATATTCTGACGTCTCCTACGTTTCGAAATTACCCGTAGATATTGAGGCAAACGCGCTTAGAAGCGCTACTCTTATGCTGGAGCGATGGACCTTCTCAAGACTGATCCAGCGCTTTTGGCAAAGTGGGATGAGATTAATGATCTGCACTAAACGATTTCGGGTAATCTGCTCCCGATTCAGCTCTCCGAATTAAGAGAAGGTGATATATTGACGGTACCTGAATACTTTTTTATATGCGGTGTAAGTCGCTGAAATTAAGACATCTGGCTGAGATAAAAAATTTGACAGTTCCAGACCCAGATAGATAAATGTTAACAACATATCTTGAGGAGCAAATATTGAAATATTGTCCCTATTGTACATCCAAATTCAATGGCTTTGTGACTTCAGGTTGGAAAGCTAATCGCATCATTCTTATTCCAAAAGAGGGTAAGCTGAATACGTTTGAGACAATCATCTCATCGCGATTGGCTAGTTCTATCCACAAAATTCTTTATTCCTAACCCTGACTGTTTCGCTAATGTTCAAATTCTGTACGAAGCAGACTGACATGAAAAAAGCAGAGGGTGGTGTCGATGCTGTGCTAGATATATCTAAAGCATTTGACACTGTTGCTCACGCGACGATTCGGTAGGCTCTGTCCAGGAAAGGGATCCCTAAGGCCTCTACCAATTTGGTATGTACTCTTACGCTGCCGCCTCCATTGTGCGAGTTCATACCCGAGTAAAGCAGGGGGACCCACTCTCCTTTGTAATTTCACCTTGGCGAGCCTGCTAGAGTAATTGGAAAACAAGTCAGCATACCTACTATTGGAAAGGAGTGTGTCAGTGTTAGCATTTTCTGACGATTTGGTGCTGATAGCAAGAGGTTCCAGAAACTCAAGAACTGATTTATACTGTATGGAATATCCCGGGGCCTTCGGAATGACATTGTCCGCAGCTAATTGATCATAATTTCATATTACTACCTTTGAACGATCCTGGATCATTGAGAACCCCTGTTTGGAAGTGTTGGGGGAGATAAGACCTCTGACCAGTAATAACCATATCCTAACATAACTGGGAGTGAACTTCTATATTTGGAATTGTTTCCTATCTAAAGCATCTATATTTAATTTGATGAAACCAGTAACGAGGCTTCCTAAGGTGGATTTAAAGCCATTTCAGAAGTTGGCATTACTTCTTACCTACATAATGCTATTTTACCTCTACCAACTGGTTTTATCGATGCCATCAATGTCGATGTTCTGGGAAGCGGATGTCAAATCAAAGTGGCAGTCAAACTGTTCTTACTTCTGTATATGAGTTCTACAGATGGCATATTCTATCTGGTCAAAATATCTGGTCAATGGAGGACTGCTGGAGCTCGCCTAACACTTCTATCTAGGGTAGCCATGGAAAAAGCGCCTATGACGAGGTAGCCGGCTGAGAGAAGCTGAGATCCCAAATAAGAGGAATGTAAAACTCATGTAAGGAATTAAGATTCAGGGAGAAGAGAGTAAGATTCATGTAAACGATCCGATTGGAAATGCCTTTTTGAAAGACTATAGGTACTCCAAATCAAATACCAATGTCAATATATCTATTCGTTGGAGGGGAAGACGCAGAGAGGATGTATGTTGCAGAAAACGCAATTCAGCAATAAAAACCATGAATCACGTACTGAGTCAATGCAGTTTTACTAAGCGAGCAAGAATAAAAAGCCTCATAACGATCTTCATAGAGGGGAAGATGCTTCGATTTGACGTGAGATATGATTTAATAATCGAATAAGTCAGTTTTTAAAAGCTGAAAATTTGAAAATCACATACAGACCCTTCCGGTTTCTTTATCTCTATTGATCTGTTGTGAGTAGATGTGCATCAAACGATTTTCAATAAATATACTATACAATAGTTATCTGTGAAAATGAGCTTCTTTAGCATTTTCAGAAAAGCTAAAAACTACATTTTCTCAAAGCCAGTTCCAAATTTTTCAATGACAATTTTCATATAGGGCCAAATTTTACTTTTTTACTGATGTTTTTATCCAGTCCACAGCTCGTTACTCTTTACGCCTCGATGGGACTAAGAGTGATAGAGACCGCGAATTCTGTTTCAAATGAGGCTGTACAGACCCGAATTAGAGATTAGATATTACCGAAATCAATAATATTGTGTATGCAACTGGATCTCTGTTATGTCAAATAATTTTTTGACCATCTAAAATCATCGATGGCCGACAAAACGACGGTTTGAAACAGATGCGTTGAGATTTTACCGCATTATTGTCCCTCCTTCAAAAGAAGACGTCTAAACATTTGGGGCAGGAACCGGGGGAAAAAGCCGATCTTACAATAGAAAAATCTTCACTCCAATCTCAAGTTGATGCTGCCAATGAATTTGTGGAAACTGTTGAACATATTTACAAATACTCGGAAGAGGCCTCTTTCAAACAATAAAGGACATGTGAAACCGAAAACTCCACGGTATTGATAAGATCCAGAATTATTGGATGAAGAAATTAACCGCATTACATTCTCATCTCGCCGCTAATAAAATTTTAGAAAATCCAAAGGAACTCCAGGCATGGATTTACGAGGCATCACGTATCCTCTGCCCCAAGCGGGAGACAATTCTTTAGCGAAGAACTACAGACCAATCACTACTCTCTGCCACTACTGTACAAAGTTATAACTGCATCCATAGCTAACAAAATATTCAGACACCTAGACTAGAACCATCCCTTTCCAGTTGAACAAAAGGATGACATAATAGTTTCTTTGGCTGTATGGAGATCTTGGTATTTAACAAAGACATCTTGAATGATGCAAGGAAATGAAAACGTAATTTCAGCACGGCTTGGATTGACTACCAGAAGGTGACCTTTGACAGTGTACCACACGATTAAATTTTGAAGACCCTGGACATCTTTAGATTTTATCCTAGATTTATTGAGTTTTCAAGACTAGTGTGAAGTCGTGGAGTACAAAGTTACTAATACACAGCATAAGAAGTAGTAGAAACAAGAAATATTCAGACCACCTGGAATTTTTTCAAGAATATTATCCCCTCTTATGGCTTGCATTAGTTTGATTCCAATGTCTAGACAGTTGTCGCACACTAACTTTGCTACAAGCTTCATGGTGACGAGGTGATCAGTATCACATTTGTTTTACGCTGATGATCTTAAAGTGTTCGCTAAGAATGAAGGGACTCTCTCCCAAATGCTGTCCGTCGTGAATGATTTTTAGGAATAGCATCTGCATGAAATTTGGTCTTGAAATATCTTGTTAATATGCTCAGTGTTATTCAAGATTTTGAACCAGATAAAACTTATCAATATCTGAGCATTGAAGAATGAATGAACATTTCGAATGACACAATGAAAGAGAGAATTCGCAGAGAATATTACATAAGAGGGAGACTTGTTCTGCGGGATTAAAATATTTGCAATCGGTAGTTTGGCGGTGCCTGTAGCCGAGTACAGAATCGAACTAGTGGACTGGGCTGAGCAAGAAATTCGAATCATGGATCGAAAAACCAGAAAACTGCTTACAATTCATCATGTCTCCCGCCCTCGAGCTGATGTACGTAGACTTAGTGTCAGATGAGGAAGAAGTAAGAGACCCCAGACGCAATGTGCCAGGAGGCTTCCATTTAAAACTTAGAATGGGAAAGTATGTAGTCAAGAGTACCAAGAAGCATTGCGAGCAAAACTATACAATACGCCCAGAATTACACAGACACTGTGCTTATGACGTCACTTTCCATGAAATGTGACAGAAAAAATGCTAAAGAAATTGTAGAGATTCTTTATCTTTATGTTAAAGAAATCGTGAACCATTCTATGGACAATAAAAATAATACATAAGGTACAGATCAATAAAGATCAATCATTTATGTGGCAAGAATGAAGGCCTTTTAGGCAAGAATGAAGCCAGAATCTTGTTGTAATAGCTGCCCAAGATCAGGCGTTGAGAACAGATTATGATAAAGTGGTTCTCAAAATTTCGCAAGATGATTAATCCCGCATTTGCCTAGAATAAGTAGTAACCATTGATCATGTTGCATCTTGTCCAGTTCTTGCAAAGACCGAATACTTGAAAAGACACGATAGTGCGTATGGTGTGTAGTTACTTCCACTGGCAGACCTGTATCGCCCTCGACGTTCTAAACAAATGCTCCAAATTGTATTAACTCTCACCAAAACCGGTGACGTCTGTTGGACTGTGAACAAATTCAACTACGACCAACAAATCCAAACTCATCGCACGATAGCTGGAAACAAATTTGATATTGTTATCCGGGACTTGAAGAAAAAAACCTTTACTTATTGATATTGTTGTGCCGTGCAACCAAAACGTCATAACCAAGGAACCATCTAAGCTAGGAGTGCGCAATAACCAAACTATATGCTGATATATTATAAGTACTAATGTTAGGCTTATCAAGTGCTCTATTTTGTATTTTATGCTCTTTTGAATTTCTCAAAATCTTGGGTGCTGCTAAATTTAGTCCACACCTAAAAGCGCGCACCTAGAAACTACAACTTCCCATCATTGCAAGACAACGAAGTTGTATCCAAAATTAAGGGCTAATTTTAGTCCCTTGGGGAAAATTGTTTCTGTCCATATTTTCGCAAAACAAGGGATGCACATAGAGAAACAGTTAACATACGTTATTCTTGGGTTCTTTTGGGAACGTAGTTACATAAAAACTCAAAAACCTAAGAAACAGTTATATCCTACCAAAATTAAAGTTATATTTCGAGGATATCGGAAAAAGTTGTTTTTCTCCATATCTTCGAAAAAACAGGGCGGTTTAAGGAAAAAATGTTATATACGTTCTTATAGGCTGGTGGTGTGCCATTTATTGTGGCCTGCGAAAGGTCTAGCGCACGTCACCTATCGTGGTCAACATCCTCTTAATGTAAAAATAGCTTATATTTAGATTTAAGTAGTTTTTGTAGTAAATTCAGTAATTCAAAATTATCCCAATGTATTTCACTGTATGGTGCATGGAACAAACTGATATCTCGCAAGACGCCCCCCTCCTTTCCCTTTCAAAGCAGCCTGGCAAACTGCCGAGATTAACAATACGGGGACACGTGTGGATCGTCCGAGTAATGAAAACATGGCCCGCAGCCACGTTAAAGGTTTTAGTTGTGGCCCTTTGTTAGAGCATCTTTACTATCGGAAAGCCGATAGCAAGTTGGACACCTTTGTTGTAGGCTATACGTTAAAAGCGGTGAAAGCGCGAATGACCAAACCTTTCGTCCTTTTATTGTTAATACTCAGCAATTACTAAGATATTTTACACAAGTGCATGCCAAGTTTTAAATATATTAAATTGAATGAAGTTCTACATAAAACATCCAAACCATAAAAATCAAAAAGCTTTGGAAATGGCGTGGAATGGTGGAATATATCTTATAGTATTACAATATTAAATATTTATGGGATGTTACTGCAGAGAAGTCAGAAAATTCTATATGTTTGTTATAGGGTAAATTAAAAACATCGTTTCATTTAGTTCATTACCAATACATGAAGACTAATTAAATGAGGAAGGTTAACAAATTTTTAAACTATACAATCACTATTCACTGTGAACATTGAGTTCAATATCTTTCTGAAATATATTGTAAATGTTTTGTATCTACAAATGAGTGTAAATGTATGTCGAGGGTAACGGCCAAGAAATCCTGTAGAACGCTTTATAATAAAAACATAAATATAACAAATAAATACAAACGTACATTATAATTATAGTCACTGACTTTTTTAATGAAATGAATCATCATATTGCTATGCATTGCGTTTACTCAAAAATATTTTATCATACAAACACCCTTTGAACGTAAAAATATTCGCTATATTGATATCGCTCACATTAACAGCACACTAAAGTGATTTCTAGAAAATGATAAGTCGAATGTTTTCAGTATCTCGCACAATGAAATTATAAGTAAAGAACGTTCTTTATCTGTTTTCTTTGCATAGCACTGATTTTCGGAAAACATGAAGGGGGACAATTTGTTCCGATAGCCTCTAATTATAATTTTATTTTTTGGTTAGATATACTTTTTTCTGTGATTTTCGTGTTTTCGGGTATATTAATGCATAATAACGCAAGTTACCATTTCACTTTCTCCAGCCCTGATTTTTAGAAAATATGAGCTGGACCTTTTTACCTAGAGCCTAAATTAGCCTTTAATTTTTAATGCATTTTCATTGTCTTGCAATAATGTGAAGTTATAGTTTCTAGCTGAGCGCTGCTAGTTTTGGATTAAAGCTAGTATCGCCCAAGAATTTGGGAAATACAAAGACGCCTAAAATTCGGGAATAGAGAATTTAATTAGCCTTTAATTTTGGATATGTCGGGTTGAGTTTGGTTTTTGTTTGATAGTTATGTATTGTCGGGCGCGTCAACTACTACTACTACTACTACTACTACTACTACTACTACTACTACTACTACTACTACTACTACTACGATAATTAGTCCCGTAAGTGTAGTGCATGTTCTTCTCTTGATGTGGCGGTGATCTCCCACTGGATGGCGAGATCTACCGTCGACTAGTGGAGTTTTCCTCAACCAGTTATCTCCCAACAGCGGGGCACCGCCCCAACCGGCACAGGCTCTAAGCTCCCGATCGCTCTCTGACGTGTGTGATCGTGTAATGCATGTTAGTGTAGTTGTGTGTAAGTAAGAGGTGAGGATAGGACAAGGAAGAGGAAGGAAAGATCGCACGTGGTCTGTGGCTCGTTTGTTTAGGGTACTGCTCAAGCATTCGTCTCGTGTTGATCGGAGAAACCCCGGCCAACTGCCGATCAGATCACCCGGTGGCTAGAATTCTTCTCCAGTCCGCGATTAAATTCAACCCAGCTGATGTCATTAGTGTGCGTTGAAACTTAGTGTCGAAAATCCTGTCACCGTTGAGTCTCGAACCTAAGATCTCTCGGTCAGAGGCACTGCAGTGATATCAGTTGATGCCCTGAGCTACCACTTTCTGTAGTTTGGTTTTTAGATGCTGCTAGAGACGGCTTAACCAAGGAGACAGAGAAACGTCTTAAATGCAAGAGTTTCGAAATCGAGATCAGACGCATGTGAGGCGTAAAACACAGTTCGTCCTGATATCTATCGGAACTCTGGGATTTGTTCCACAAAATTTGTGTAAGAACTTGGCTAAACTCTCAGGTCATTCAAAAGACTGAAAAGTTCAAGACTTTACTTTATTTGTTCATTAATTCATTGAAAAGTTCATTACTTTACTTACGTTATTGAAAACAGCCCACTTTTTGCGCAAGTATTATTGACGCTCCGACAGTCCCTAGCCCTTTAGAAGATGGTTGTCACCCTGAGTAGATTTTATATTCAACCAGGTCATATCTTAAGTATCTATACATCTTAAGTCGTGAATTACAGGAATAATAATAAACCATGTGATATCAATATCCAACAATTATTTTCATCCACTTTAAGAGTATTATATTAAATTGTTTTTGTTGGTTTTTTTTCAAAACAATTAGATTTAAAAAAAATTGGGGATTAGCTCCTCCCTCATATCTTCGCCATTGCTGAACATGTCAGGAATCAGCAATCAACGTCTGCACTGTCACTTCATGTGTCATAGTAAAGATTTTATTTAATAAATGTAGAAACAATAATAAAGTTATCAATACAAATGAGAAAAACAGGCTTTTTGAACGCTACTTCTGAGAACCTTAATACCCTCCTGCGAAACCTTAAGGCAGCAACATACGCCAGCGTTGTAAATCTGTGGTGAGAAGTCTTTATTGTAGTGTTTGAGTATTTTGTAATGTCTGCTTTGGTATTGGAATAGTATGTATGTAAAATAGGAAGAAAGAGATACGACACATAGCTACGTTTAATTAAACTAATGTAGCATTCGCGAGAAATCTGGTTTTGATCAAAATGTACGGGATGTTAGGACATTCGTGCAAACTTAACTAGCAGTGTGACAGTGAGAGGAACAGGAAGCGTGGTGGGAGGAACTCCTTTGCAACTGGTAATAAAAGTAATAAATTATAGAAATTAACGACCACATCTGATATCGGCAGCTTACTCTTTCTTCTGTCACATGGGATAGTCCGGCGAAGCTCGTTAATATTGGGAAATGTTAGTGAGCATGATTCAGGTATTAATGTGATTTATACATAACTTGGCAGTAACCAGCAAGCAATGTGTCAGTGATAAACGACTCTAATTAGTCCCAACGCGCGTCGAATCGGCTATAAGAACTAGTGCAAGTTTGCCAATTTTGTGCTGATGGTGACCGAAGGAAGACTTGTTTGAACAATACACTCGTCATATTAATATGCTGGCTTTGATTCACTCCTGGGCTTCTTTGACGGAAATTTAATTTAATATGGCGAACGGAGCAAAACGAAAGATTGGATGGCGAGTATTACATGTTCACAAAGACATTTTGCCCACGAATCATCTTTCGTGCATCGCTCAAACTTTTAAGTTCATTTTACACCCCCTCCCTCCCACCAACTGACTCTCCAGCCTCCTGAAACATTTCTATGAAAAACTGTCCAGACCAGCACTGCGCCATGTAACTATTACATCACCACCACTCTGCACTGCAACTCTTCTGCAAATATTATTATGGGAAACTAGCAAACTACTAAAAAATAGCATTTATTCATATGTAATGTGGATGATTGTGATGTCTGACCTTGTGGCTGAAAATGTGGCATGTAGCTGGAACAGGCTGGCGTTAATGCGTCATCGAGGTGTGGGTCTTTCAGGCAGAATCGGTATTTTTTTATTCATTGAAGAAAATGCGACTTTGCTAAGATATGTAGAACCGAAACACGAATATATTTTCAAAGCAACACTACGAACTCTGGGATATTTATCTCTGTCCACCAGTGACCAGAACGAGATTGCATTTGTATAAGATGATTTCAAAATTGCCTTCTTGAAAAGTTAAATTTATATTTCCAATTCAAGGTTGTACATTTGAAAGATTTCCCGTATCCAAATTCCAAGTTCTCTATCGTTAACAGAATCGTATGGAATTATTGATGAACATTGCCACTGGTTCAAGTTTTGAAAACTGTCTAAATCTGTTACCAAATTTTATTGGTCGAGTTTTAAGATGTTGAACAAAAATGGAACAAACATCACATTCACCGCCATTTATAGTTTCTACGATAGACTTTAAATTTGGAAATTCTGAATGGGAATTTCTTTTTAAATGTTCAATCCATACTTTGTTTCTTCTAAAAAGCATTCAATTCCCTGATCATACCTGAAATGTTGGATTTTTCCCTTGTAATTCATTATTTCATTCATTTAATTTTGAGATATCGGCCAAGAATGTTAGGTGTAGAAGTCAAGTTAGAGATATATGAGGCATCAAGTTTCTGATGATCTTGAACTGCATTTCAGAAAAATGTCTGATCTCATCCAGAAGCCAGCAGAATTGTTAGTGTTTTCACCTCTACTAAGCCATTCTACGTCTGCATAAGGAATTACATCACTCTGCTCCGCATCTGGCTCATTCCAAAAATTTCTAAATAGTCGATGGCGAGTAGAGGGCGATGTTGTAAAATTTACGACCTGAGTTACAACTTCCATTACATGGTTGACCTTCAAAGCTGTCGCACATAAAGCTTTCTCGTGGATAATGTAGCGATATGAAATCAATTTTGGAAATGATCCATCCCTACCACAAGTAGAAAGAAATCCATTATTCCTGACAATCATTAATGGGTAGTCTGTATACACAGCAACAAACAAATACGACACTATCTTTGGCAAATTTAAAGAAAGTGGTAAATATTACTTCTCTCCTAGTGCGTTCGTTTAATGGCAGTAGTTTTCCTATTCCTTCCTTTACCGTGAAGTCCACAAAAGCCATTCTAATAAATAAAAACAACTGTACAAAATCTGAAATATCACTTTTTTCATCATACTGGAGTGAAACATTCACATTATTGTTAGTCCTGATGTAATTGGCATTCCAAATTATTAGAATTCTTTTTAACTCCTCTAG
Organism: Gryllus bimaculatus; assembly: GCA_017312745.1. Classification (NCBI taxonomy): domain Eukaryota; kingdom Metazoa; phylum Arthropoda; class Insecta; order Orthoptera; family Gryllidae; genus Gryllus; species Gryllus bimaculatus. Next base: position 7,883,707 of record BOPP01000050.1, on the reverse strand, counting down.
CAATAGATTTGCGTGACAAGTGAAGTCCTTTAATGGGAGACGTTGGTGCATATTTATCTTTATGACCATCCAAGACAGTCGGCTGTACTGGCTATTGCTTTTTCAAGTATCTCTTCATCACTGAAAGTTTCTTTTTTAATTTTCTCGCCCTTACGAATGTAATACCTAAAAATAGGCCGATATTCCTAAAACTGTTCACTTATATTCTCGACGACATCTTTAAGAAACGGAAGTGGTAAAACCGAGGTATAAATATAGTACAAAATTGTGAAATTAAAAATTTGCAGATGACGTAGTACTGTTCTCACAGTGAACGGCAGAACTCGAATTTATTTTGAAGGTGCTACAAGCTAAATGTGAGGAAGCAGGATTACTCATGAAAGTAAACAAAACAAAATTAATGACAAATAGTAATGAAATTCCAGTAAAAGTAGGTCCAGGAATCAATTGTGTACAGAAGTAGGAATATTTATGACACACTATTTCATTCAAAAGCAGTAAAATCAAAGAAGTTAATAGAAGAATATCACAAGCTTGGACAAAGTTTTGGATTCTGAATTTTATACTAATGGAAAAACACATCAAAAAAAGATCTCCTTGACCGTTATGTTCTCCTTGTTCTCATTTATGGCGGTGAGGCATGGTCAATAATTGAGTGTTGAGGCTGCAAAATATTACTTAGAAATATTAGGAGAGCTTTAGCAGAAACTGCAACGAACATCGCCTTCTATATTTTCATCAAACGAGAGAGTTCTGGAAATGAAACGGCACATCATTGACAAAGATTATTACTTCGCCGAAAGAATCAATGAATATTGAAGGGATTATCATGGTTACCTCCGTCCAGACGGAAATAAACGTTTTCCTCACGAGGATGGCTACGAACGTGCCCGCGGCTCCTCTGATTTTCACGACAATGCGAGCTCGTCGCGTCTGATGTGGGAAAAAGTTGGATTCCGAGAAATGGGCAATGGGTAAATTTTTCGTGGCGGCCGCCCAGGAGGTGGTGCAATCTTTTGGCGAGTATTTGGTCAACTGGGAAAGAGCTCGCGCGGCTTTTTTAGAGCAAAATCTCCTCGGCGGTAAATTTGAAATGTATGATCTTTGCTTCTAAAACGCCTTCAAAGAGCAGCGAAACTGAGCTGTTCGAAGCGAGGCACCAAATTTGAATTAATTTGCCGGTCAATGCCAACACCGGGCAACAGAAGAAATAATTACTAGTAACTCCAAGGAACTGGAAAGGAAAATATTGGGAATATCGCTAAAATACCACGAAAGAAATCGGAAATCAGAAGAAAAATTGAAATAAAAGATGCAGTACACTGTGCCGAAATACTGAAGAGGAGGTGGGCGGCGCATCTAGTAAGGATGAGACGTGACCGCTGGGTTCACATTAAAACGGCCTGGAATCCGAGGATCGGCAAACGGCAGGCAGGAAGACCTAGAACAAGACGGGCAGACGAAATGAAGAAAGTAGGTGCTCTGTGGACCCGAACTGTACGAAACCGAGAAGAATGAGAAAAATTACGAACCAACAAAAGAACACTAATATGAACTTGTTTGAAAAATGTGTGAACTTAGTGTTAATTTAATAATCCCACAATCGTATAGCTCAATTGTGGGATCGAACCCGGTCTTCCCGACTGCGAAGTCAGCGCGCTACGCACTGAGCCACTTCGCTCGGTTTATTATTATTATTATTATTATTATTATTATTATTATTATTATTATTGTTATTGTTATTATTATTGTTGTTATTGTTATTATTGTTATTATTATTGTTATTATTATTAATATTATTATTTGCGTATGGGTCATTTCTGACCATGCTACACGTTCTCATCCGAGGCCCAGACGTTTTCTATCCCGGAGAGGGATTAACGTGTCATTATGGGGATTAGCTCTTCGGCTGTATCCCTTGGAAAGACGAGGCTGTTTAACCTTGAATAATGAATTATGAGGTGATGAGTAATGAATGATGAGGCAATGCTAGCGCCCAAACCGTTCAGCCGATTTTCTCTAAAATTGATATTCCCCGATCGATTTAAATGAACTCGAGGCCGCAAAAGTTTGAAACTTAATTTTTTACTTTGGGGTGGGGGGGTCTTTGTATGAAGCTTTAACGTTTTCTCAAAAATAGCTCAAATTTTTTGATTAAACTTTGTCGTCAGAAAATATTATATAGTATCGTGAAGAAAATCTATATAGTATCTAGAGAAAATATTGCTTAAAACAATGGTGCACGTCTCATTTTCGTTGAAATCCATGATTTTTCGAAAATTGCAAAAGTTCAAAATTGTTTTGTGCGTCTTCCTACAGCTACAATATTGAAGATATAGATGTTTTTGTTAATGAAGTGTATTGTTGAATGACGGATGTTGAAATAATATAATGTACAGTTTTTCGATAATATGAGTAGTCTGCACTGCAATTTTGCGTGCAGATTACTCATTTTAGCAATTTAAAATTTTTAAATTACAATTTAAAAATACAATTTAAAAAAATAATATTTTCTCAAAAACAGCTAAAAATTTTTCTTGATATTTTCCTTTCGTATGTATGAAAGGACTGTAAAAAAGGTGTGCTAGTCTCTTACGCGGTGAAATCTGTATTTTTGAAAATTGCAAAATGTTAACATTTTAAAACAAAAAATTGAAGATAATATGATTTTGTCTTAAGAAAAACCTGCTTTAAAAAAATCAGCTCTTTAGAAAGGTCCAATTTTCTTTGAAAAAACGAGAATAGTTCCTCAAAAACGGCTCGATTTGTTTTTTTAACGGAGGGAACAAGGACCGCTTAAAAGAATGGTGCAGTTAAAATTTTTGTTGAACTCTTAAATTTTGAGAATTTCAAATTTAGCAGTGATACGACAAAGTATGTTCCGTTGTAGCACAACTAGCACACAGCAAGTGGCCAGCGTCTCATGAGTGACGAATTCGGCTCGTGGTTGTTTGGATACTATGCTCCCCGCGTCCCCCGAGATATCTTTCGTTGTCTGAAATGTTGAAATGACGGCGATTGTAACCCCACATTGAATTGTTTGCGGGGAAGCTGTGCGTTTTCTTACAGAAGAAAAAATAATGAATGATCAGTTGATAATTGAATAAGAAGGGAGTTTTAAAATAATTATTTCAATTCACATCTATTGAATTGAGTGTTGCGGCCAAACCGAGATTTCTAATGGAATATTATTTTCAATATTGCCTTATAGAAGTCGGGGATATTTCTTTTAAAAAATCAGAAAACGAACGTAGTTGTGAGCATTTAAACACGAAGCACCTTTCGATATTGAGAAAGATAAACTCGGCCTCTGGACAAGTATAGGTATGACCAAACAGAACGGCCATGCTGTGTCGCCACTGCTGTCCGTTCTAACAAACGCCAACCATCAGTTGAAAAATGTACCTGCTAACATCTAACATGAATTGGCAAATTTAGTATTTTGAGTTGCTCGCCATTGAATAAGATGTGATATCAATGACTCAACGAACTTGAGCAAAAACGTCCGTTAGTTCTTATCTTCGTTCTTAGCACACGGCCACAAAGCGTAAGGATGCATTGATGCGATGTCAAGTACGAATGTTATAGTAAAAGAACAGAGGCCACTTTCTAATTATTATACTTTAAGAGTACTGGCGAATCATTTGATCTACCGGATCAACGCCACAACACAATTTGTAAAAAATACCGTATCCATTCCTAAAAAGACACAGAGAGATACAATCATATGCTTCACGGAGTTCTAAACGGGTACATCATGGACCGGGTACAAAATATACATTCTTAGCGTCTGAGGTTTAAGTCATTAAAACGTTTAAGGGAAAGTAATATTTTTTATTGGAGATTTGTTGTGACAAGCTTGGTTGTTTCCAAATGATACTTAAGGAAACTTATTTTTTATTTATTACTGTGCCATATTTAGTGATATTTAATAATATTATTTATTGAACATTTGTTGTGAAATAAGGCTTGGCTGCTCGCAAATGATACTTTTTTAAATTTATTACTGTGCCATATTAGAAATTTTAAAAATCTGCAAAATTGACGATAAAAAAAATGATGATCCTTTTAAACGACAAAGCACATACGCACGCACGAAGGCACTTGTTGCATTGATCGCTAGTTTTCTGTGGTTTCTCCGATAACACCAGGGGAATGCTGCAGCAGTTTCTTAAGAAAAGGGCCACGGACCGAGCATGATCTTTCCTTCAATTTATCCCATTCTTTCCCCTTACACACACACAGTATTCACTTACCCTTTCATGCACTACACTCTCGCACGTGTGGGAAGACCAGCCGGGAGTTGGGGCGGTACCCCGCCTGGGGAAGTACTCGGAGGTAGGAAACCTCGTTAGTTGACGTATGAGTTGGAATCAGATGTCGCTTTCTAGTGAACACGGCACTCCGCCACATCCCGAGACATTGCATGCAATCAATCGACTAGAGATAATTTGATATCTCGATTTAAGTGAATCTCTTTGTATCTAGTATTTATGAATGAGGGTGATGAATTCTCATGTCTTTTCTATTGTTGTTTTTCAGACTGCCCTGGAAAACTACACATTTCTTCCCTTCAGCTTGTTCCTTGCAATCTTTTGGATTTTTACGTACAAGAAAGTGCCAGAGACCAAGAATAAAACATTCGAAGAAATTCTAGCACTCTTTCGACAGGGAAATGGCAGGTAAGATTTTCTTGTCTGAAAATCTGATGTTTGATATTAAAGAAAATCACGAAGAAAATGCAATTTAAGTTACAACTGGCATTGTGCTAGAAATTTACAAGGAATATTTACCATTGTCTCTAGCAGTCGGCGAAAATAATGCCAATTTTATTTTGCCATATGCTGTCACGAAATACTTTGTTTACGAGTTCTGTTTTCTTGTAATTAAAATTAGAATTATTTACAGTGTTGTGTAAGAATATTCATTTTTTGAAAAATATTGAAAAGTAGAAAATTACTGTTAATATTCCTTTTATACATTTTTTTAATTTACTTCAAAACTTATTTTTGTCACTAGCAACATTTACAAATTAGTTTTATTGTACAAATGTTAAAAAATGTATTATTAATATAACTGTTATTTAATGCAGATAAAATATACCATTTGTGAAACGATTGTTAAGATTTTTCATTACAATTTATTGTTATTTCTAGTCATTGTAACTGCTTGAAGTTCCATTTTCTCTTAGATCTCGTGCATTTACGAGAATTTGTTGCCGTCATGAATCTACTAATGAAAAATACAGTGAATCGCAAACATCACCTCTGACTTAGTGGTTAAATTTAGAACACTAAAAGCATTTCAAACACCATCCCCTCTGTAATAGCACGGAGAGTGGTCAAGACGGAGTAAATTAGATTTTCAGCATGATATCGAGGGGCAGGCCAATGAGATGTTGAGAAACTGAGTGAGCGAGTTGAAATGACTATTGAGAGCTTCAGTATCAGTGAGAAAGCTCCGTGTTCATATGGGACAGCTGTTCACTCAAGTCAGCACTTGAGGGATCATTTTCGTATCTGCAGGACAGCATTTCCCGACAGTTCAGAATGTTAATTGGCTCGCTCGCGCTCTCGTCTTAGGCTGGTAAGTGCCCAATGCTGTTCAGTCAACCTACCGACGATAAGAACAAAAGTGCAGATACTTATTGACTTCGTATTATTGCTACATTTACTACACAGAATGGAATGTGTATGGAAAAATCATTAATTAATAAATGTAATACATATTTCCTTTCGAAACTATGGAATGTCATTAATTATCAACGAATGAATATTGCTCCATTTTGGAGACTTACATGTAGATAGATTTGATCTAAGATATGCGAAGGTAATATGGCCACGTTCAGCGCCCCAAATTATCCTATTTAAATATTTCAAAAATTGGCCAAATTAACAGCCTCGTGATGAAATTTCACACTTTGGCTTCTAGTTGAAATAGTTATTACACAAAAAAGTGATTCAGGAATGTTTTGTTGTTTTACAAAAACATTGTAATGTGAAGGTGATATGCTCACATACAGGTTTTATTGCCATTGTCAGATTAACCGGTTTCTTGTAGCATGACCATGGAACTAGGGATAGCTATACTAATATATAACATAAATTACCTTCTTACAGTCTAATGTTACAAAGACATGATTTCAGTAACTTAAGGTTTGCTGGGTTACTCATAATAAAGTCAATATTTTCTAGAATGAGACTTGATTACACAAATTTGAAAAAATCAGTAATTGCTTGAAAACTTACAAAAGAATATTTTAATCAGTTTCACATTGAGAAAAAATGAAAGTTTGTCTTTAATAGTTAGACCTACAGTTTCTTCACGTACACATCACCCACACATTCCATCGACGCATGCCCTCATGCCCTGAACTGCCTCCTCACTGCAAATTTGACAATCCCAGCTATCCCCATTTTTCTCCGCAGGATTTGTTTTCTCCTGTGCTTTCACCTTTTGTTGGGTTTTGTCATGAAAAAGTGTTTCTTTTTGTTTGGATTATCTTAATTCTTTTCTTTGTCGGCTGATCCAATGTATTGTTTTGACTTCAACGAAAATGAGACCCACGTCATTCTCTTGAGAGTCTCTTTCCCCATTCGTCGAAAGAATGAAGAAAAAAATGGAGGGTTTTTGAAAAAAAAAAACTAGAAAATGTGCAAATTTCAGACACAAATTACACGAAAATTACTGGCTTTTTCAAGACATAGTACAAGACAGTTTTTAAAGTGCTGAATTTTACAACATATTTTATCAAAGGAAAAATCTGTATCTTCAATTTTGTAGTTTTGAAATGTTAACTTTTTGCTATTTTCAAAAATAGAGTTCGCTGAAAATGGTACAAGCGCCAAATTTTTACTATCCCTTGATACATATCGGGAGAAAATTTAAACAATAAATTGGAGCTGTTTTTGCGGACAAAAATGTTAAAACATTTAAAATTGCTTATTTCGCGCAAAATTTCACGTAAAGTACTCGTATTTTCAAAAAATTGAACATGATCTTATTTCAAGATGTCTTCAAAGAGCCGATTTCATTAAGGAAAAATACTTTAAACACGTACCTTTTTTATATAAAGAACGGTGAAATTACGAGTGAATGAGGAGGCCCCTTGTGTGGTACATTTTTTTGTGGAGAGGAGGAGGGTCGAAGGCGTGGTTTTTTTCGGAACATGTAATAATAATAACTCCACTTAGGAATTACACGAACTTGTAGTTGGTGGTGGAGCTTGAATACCCCCGTGAGAGCTATATCGGCGGTAGCCTAGCTACTGGTAAGACCACCTTGCTGAATATAAGAGAGGTCACGCTAAGTACTCCAGAGGATAGCCCCAACGAAGCCTCCGAAGAACGAAAAGAGGATTGACAAAGATGGCAGAAGCGGCAACTCGAATTCAACAGCAGCCGCTGATCCCCAGCGGACGGCTGGGACCAGCGTGTCTCCGTATTAGGAGCGGCTGCATTCATAGCAGGAAGTAAGTAGAGACGGAAGGGTCATGCACCTTTGGACTTCCGGTTATCGGTCCATGGAGGGTTCAGCAGATAAAATATGTTGGAACAACAGGCCACTGCTGAGAGTGGAGGGCCAAACCTTCCATTAGTCAGTAAAGGAAGCTGCCTTCAGCAGTCAATGAAAATACCGTAGGGTGTAGTAATGCCGACCGGCAGTCGGAGTGACTTGCTGGGTCCTGTGGGGAAAAGTACCGAAGTCACTGTAGGTTGCAGAGTAATGGTTAACAGGAAATAACTCGTGGGTTAAGTGTGATCTGTAAACCCGAACTTGTTTCTTGATAAACTTTACTTAAAATCAATGAAAAAAATGGATAAAACAAGAAATCTAATGATTGCGCTAAACGTGCTCTTTGTTCTACAAATGTCCCATGCCTGCTCAGAAACCGAGCTAATGTCACCTTGTCGACATTTGGACATCCCATGCATATTAGTCTCATGGACCCAGAGTCGACAGTATATCGAAGCCATGGTCAGAGGTGGACCCGGAATGAACTTGAGATTGTGGTTCTTTTACTACGCAAAAGCGAGAAACGGGCTAAGAAATAGTTAACAAGATGTGGAGAGAGCAGAACCCTGATATGAGATCTACCTTGAATTTAAAGAAGCTTGCTAGTCAATGACGATACATACTTAGTAGTAGAAAATCCCCAGCAGAACAACTTTCTGACATTCAGGTAAATGCGGAGTATGTTCTTCGATCGAACTATCCACATGGGGAACATTTTGAACCCTATATTACCCTGAAAACGATTGTTCTGTACAAGATACATCTTAACCCAATGAAACTACAGTCAGTGGTGAAAATTCATCTGGCATGAATCACACGATTTGGTGCGAAATCTCCTTCGTCGCGAGATAGAACGAGTTCGTCTACTTCCATTCGAATCTTGTGTACCGTTGAGGAGAACATATGAGAATTCTAAAGCTAAGAGAGTGATTGAGACAGTGAAATATGTCTGTGGCGGTGCAGACCCATACATAATCATACAAACTACATTATTTTCTTGATCAGAATGGTCGGGTTCATATTACCCGACGCCAGTGTGTTACAGATGATACACTAGTACTTCAGGCAAATCACAAGTCAGAAAATCTAATTTTATACGTGCTGAGGTTTAGGAGTTACGAATGTTTCTTCCTCTGACGACTCTCGCACGATAAACAATGTTGATATGGATCTATAGCGAGAACTAATAGTCTATTGGCAAATTTTGTGAAACGGAAGCACTAATTTGAAAACACAATGTGTATTATTACTCCATGTAACATTTGCTTTGAGTTCTAATTTTATGGTGTTCAATTTCATAAGGGTGCTGTTTGTTTTTTATTACTTTCTCGTATATGTACATACGTATAAACGGAGTAATACATGTAGCATAGGGAAAGTACTGCTACGGAAAATCAATTTCGAGATTTCAACGGAAATGTACGTTTTGCGGTCCCTTGACACCGAAGAAGTGCTTTTTTCGATCGTCTGTTCGTGTTTGCACAACAGCGCCTGGTCTATTTGTAGCATTTTCTTAAAATACAATATTCCCTGACCGATCTAGCCCGACTCAAAAGCCCTGCGATTTTGAAAACTTTTCTTTAAATTTTGGGAGTACATCAAATGAAGCTCCTAGGTCATATTCAAAATTTGATCGAAAATGGCTCCAAATGTTTTCCTTAAATTTCTGGTAAGAATAAAGCCTATGAAGATGACATACACAATACACCTAAAAATGTGGCAAAGGTACGAGTTTCACTGTTTGGTTCGATTTATTTCGTTTATGAACAGTAACACCTGTATAATAGAGAGAAGAGGGCGTATGGTATCCGGGAGAAGTATAATATGCGCACGTTTTCTTGAACTCTGGAATCCCTTCAACACCTTTTAATCCTAAATAGTGTAATGTGAATAAAAGTTCCAACAAAACAGGGTTATTAACATTTGAAAATAACCATTTTTGCTCTTGAGTTGTGCAAAATTGTTCGCATTGGTAAACGAACTACAGAATTGAGTTGCCAGTATTTACAAGAAAATATTAACCCATGCACCCTGCTCTAATCGTACCCACAACAAGAAATAGGAGAGCTTAACGATGCGCTTAGTAAATTTACATTTATGTCCAGAAGGAAAAAAAGGGGCCATTTCTGCATCTCTCAATGGATCAGCGGAACTTTATCGAGACGGGGTCATTGGCCAAGAAGCTGAAATTATTTGTTTTAATGAAGACATTTGTTACAGGCATATTAAGTCTTTCTACAATTATACAATTCAAATGTAAAATAATGCATTATATATCATTGTTAAAATAAATATATTTTTATGGTCAGTACAGTCTCTAGTTGTGTAGAAACAGCAGCAGAAAAGATTTTACTTTGACCTTAAATTTGTGTATCGATTTTGTTTAATGTCGTCTGGTATGTGTTGTAAAGTAATGTTCATAGACGTACACTGTACGTGGATGTCTTGTATTGAGCTGTTGATTCTGACAACAGATGAATGTGATTTCTACGACGTGTGTTGTAATTATAAATATCAGTATTGTATGATAATATATTCGCACCGTTAAGTAGGCCAGTTCTGACAAAATCTATATATTCGTAAATAAATAGGCAAGGCTCCACCAAAGTAAGATTCCAAACTCAATAAACAGACTTCGATGAGTCACGTGGATAGCATTTGCTTATTATTCGAATATGTTTTTGTGCAATCAAAAAGTCGTGGCCCTGTACGATGAATTTCCCCAGAATACTACTCATATTTCAGGCGGGAATGTACGTTTGCAAAATATAAGCAATGAGGTGTATGAAGGCTGACAGAATTTAAAAGAATTCTGAATGCGTAACACTATGAACTTAATTTAATATTTAATTCAGCTATATGATTATTCCATTTGAGCTTTGACTGAATTGAGAGACCAAGGAGTTTTGTTATCTCAACATCAGCAAACTGCACCGAGTTTATTTTCAATGGAGCGTATGGTCTCCGTTTACAAATGCAAAAATGTATTGACACCGTTTTTCTTAGTAAACAGTACAATTTCAGAAGTTTCAAATTGGTTTCGAAATAAATTATTAGTTCACGGTTTCTTTTTTGCAAAGAACATTCGTGTCATCAAGAAACAGAACTGTGTTTCCGTTCTTAATGTACTGTGACATATCGTTTACGTATAAAGAAAGAGACCTAAAATGGAACTCTGCGGAACCCCATGGTCAGTTGGCAAAGAATGGGATAGATAAGCGAATAATGTTCTTTTGTGCCAGTACGTATTTCCACTCTTTGAGATCGATGTTTTAGGTACGAGATTATCCAACCTAGGTTATCCAATCCAATCGAATTCCATATGAAGGTAATTTTTAGAGCAAGATGTTGTGGTCAAAAGCGTTCAATGTACCTAAAAAATATTCCTGCTTAATTTTCATTCATCGATAAAGCAATATCTTTAAAAAAGAAATAAATGGTAGTTTACATAGATTTTGATTTTCATATCCGTGTTGTGAGTCTGAACTTTTTTAAACTGTTAACTCTGAATTTTGAACAATTGCGGAAGTTTCAAATTTTTGGAACCTCATATTGAAGCCAGAGATTTTTCTTTAAATAAAATTTGATCTCTACAATTTGATCTTTAATTAATTTTATATACCTGGTTTTGAAAATATTACTTGCTTTGTGTAATTTTCAGTGAAATATGATTAGTGTAAAAGCAAGATTTTCTCAAAAACGACTCCAAAATTTTTGTTTCAATTGTTTAGTACGAATAGTATTAAATGCATTAAATTATGATACATTGTGATGTATTCTTTTGATTTTTCAAAAACTACAGAAATGAAATTTTTTGAAATATTTCTCTCTATTACGGTCGATTTCATACTTTGGATTTGTGAATATAAGTACTACAAATTATTTCTTTTTAATTGATTGATCGATCAATCGATCTGGCCAACTCTAGGCCCTGCGAATTTGAAAGGGATATTTGGATGTATGGGGTAACATTACTGGAAACTTAACATTTTTACAAAAAATCAAAAGAGGCTTCATAATTTTTATTAACTTTTTTCTTTCTAGAGTGCAAAAAGTGCTAGAGTGATTTTCGTCGTACCCTCTGAATTTTCAGAGATTGCAAAAGTTACAAATGATGAGAGGAAAATGTGTGTTTGTAGCGTTGATGAGAAATGATGAGGGGAAATAATGTTCATCAGCTGCACTTACGTTTTCTTTACTTGCGCCCACCTAAGATAAACTACACTTATTATTTTTATTTTCACAAAATGTACCTCTTGGTTAGAAGTGTAATGTTCGCGGGTCCTTTAATTTTGCGGTTCACTCTTGAATTCGCAAACCAAATGGCAGCGTGCCAAGTGCCGAGCGCTTATCACTCGTGACGTGGGAACATGGCATGCTGATTTGTCGACTAGACGATTTTGAAAGTCACGAGCAAAATCTTGTCGTGGAGGATTCTAACGAACTAGGTGACTGGCGTGATGAATACCACAAAATTGTGTTCTTGAAGATAAGGCCTTTCAGTGTGGATTCGAACAAAGTAGAGTTTTTAATCGCCAACGACGAAGATAGCCGTCTTAGCGTAAGTGCATTCGCACCTGCCATGCTTCGCTAACCCGCTACGTATGGGGACGAGTATCAGATACACTGAATGATACTGCCTATTGAATGCATCGTCTTTGCCAACTCTAATCTGAAGCTAGTCGCTTGTCCCAATTTACAAGGCTTTACATTCAGACTTCCGCTGGAGAAGAGTACCAATGTTCCTACTGCTGCGACAATGCTGTATACACCAGGAGCCAGCAAGCACATCCACGTTTAATGAAGCTCAAAGCTAAGACGTTTTGGGAAGTTAGTGTTATGAGGAACAGGGAAACGCAAGTATGGCGGCTTGTAGGTATCGGCGTTACGCTGCACAATTTTTTGAATATGTCGAAAAAACTATGCCATTAGGGAATGAGTACACCGCTAATTCATGCTGTATATTGTTCGTTAGATGTGAAGGAGTTATGTCATACCAACGTGTCATCTCAAACTGTACGCCATATTCAATTCGAAGTGTCATTTTTTTTAATAGTCCCTTGTATTAGAAGCTCAAAGCTAATGTTTTGCTCTTATAGTAGAAAATTATTTTTTATTGCCAATTATGACCACGCCATACCTTTTCGGCGCCTCTACGTAGCCGCCATATTGATTCAAAGATGTCCAATTTGTTACTAGGTCATGTATCAGAGGTACACACCCGAGAATTTTTTTTTATTGATTGTAATGTCTAAAAGACAAGTCTGTAAGTGTCATCCCGATTGGATGTCTTGAATGAAGAAATTCACTTCTAAAGTTGTATTACTTCTTCCAGGCAAATAATGTTTCTCTAGTTTCCTGGTCACTCAGATTGTCTGGTTTGTCGCTCAATAAAAATGTTTTAGACATGCTCAATAACGGAAGTTGCTGTGCAGTCGTTCAAGAAATCTTGAGAAACTTAGTATGGGAGAAATGAGTCTGAGAAATTATAGACTTTGATAAATCATACAAGTGAAATATAGCCTGATTGTCTACCCTGGATAACACTATTCGAGCGTTATTTGATTCAGTCACTCGGCACACATTCCAGGTTATAAATATCAAAATTCGTGAACTTAAGACACTGATTACACATGAGTGTATTCCTTAATGCAGAAATTTACTGTTTATTAATACATTAAATAATCTCCTGGCGTGTTATGGATCACAATCGCATGCAGTCGTGCGACATCCTACTCCTCGGCCAGTAGCATTGAATTGAATTGATGCCTTATTTTCCGAAACTCAGGACATTAGCCCCGCTTTTCCGTGTGACCACGCAAATTTCGGTATGCTCGTTTCACCCACTAGCGAAGAAAGGAGGTATTTCTTGGGCGACGAAACAGGCGATTTGAATTTAGCTCAGAGGCTTCATTTAGGCTTGAGGATCTTTTACATGCAGAAAATCTATTAACATGGGGACAGCCGGTTTTACTTTCCCTCCAAAGGAAGGCGTACTAAGGATTTTCTCGCCCTTAAAAATCCACAGCTTCGATCGGGTTTGAAACCGTGAACTTGGGTATAATACGCTAACCGTTACACAATCTCTGCCGCAAAAAATAAGTAAATTTACTAACATCGGACAGCCGGTTTTATTTCCTTCGGAAGGTTTACTTCCCTCTCCGCAAATCGCTACAGCATCGCATCCCCTCCCCTCTCACGTGGGCCAAAGAACACGAAACCCCCTCTTCCCGACCACTTTTTCTCAAGGCGGGATGTTTTCCCCTTAAGATCAAGGCATTGAAATCCCCTTTACACCGACCAACCCTGTTCCCGACCATCGACCATAAATTCCTCTACACAATCTACACTTTCCTCCTATAGGGCGACCACTTTCATCCAAGATTCGAGAATTGTTTTCAGTGTCTTATGTCGTTTTCTGCTCGCTGCGACGTGCGGCCTTGCTGGCAACGATCCATCCACGCGGTGGGGGCCGCCGCCGTCATTTCTACCCTCCCTTTGGGGTGCTGTTCTTAGTGACATTGCAGGCGGGGTCGGCGATATCTTCTTCAGTTTGCAATAAAATCCAACGCTGAACGTGCTTACGGTCTGTTGTACATCCGCAGATTGTGAAGAGAGTGCAATAGCGAAATGTGTTTTCACAATAATTTTCTTTACAATCTGGCAAATGTCAATCGCAAAAAGAATCTCTCAGTCCTTTCTTTCAAGACTCGCTTATCAGTGAGAAGGGAAAGCGAAAAGGAAACTTGAAGCAAGAGTTAAGTAAGCTGTTTAATTGTAGTAAACGCTACTTATAACCAATTCTTGTCAACGGTACTTGAATAATTGACAAGTAAAAGGTCATTGAGGACTATAAGAAGATACCTTGGCAGCCTGACGAAAACATAAACAGTTATTTTAGAATGGTTTAATCATGTACTTTCAAAGGGCCCCCCTATAAGTGGGCCATCTTGAATCATCTATCCTGCCGAACTGTCCATCCTTCACATCAAACCCCATACGTTTTCCGAGCATTGCTTTCCCAGTCGCAAAGTTTTCAAATTCAAAATCAATTGCGAGATCTGCCCACCACCCATGAAACCCCAAAGTGATCCCCCTTGGAAACTTAATTTTGCATCATTTGACATTGTACTCGTCAACCATAGAAAATTTGTGTTGTAACTCAAGAGTATAGTAACTTCAAGGAGAATAAATTACGTGTAATGTTTTACAGCATTATTCATTAATCTAATGCTGTACTATCTCATCTCTGACTTTCTTAGATTTTTGTATTTGAGAGAGAAATATGATGAAAAATGAAGTTGTGGCTTTGTACCAGTAGTTCTTGAATATTCAATGCAATATTTTCAAATTTTTGATCCTTTTTCTTTAAATTAGGTAAATTATATATTTAGTTTCTTGTGAAAACAGGAAATTGTACAATTATCAATTAATGCAGTGATGATACCTCCGTTAATTTCACTTGCATTCATTATCTTCTCAGTACATAACAGAGAATTTGTAATAGTGCAGTATGAAGGAAAACTGTTTCTTCTACAAGTTACTGCATTGAAAGGGATTGGTAAATGTCTTGCAGAAATCTGAGGGGTTTTATAAACGGCTGCAGAATAGGAATGATTTTTTTTGATGATGAAAATATAATTCAGAAAATTTAAAACCCTGAGTTAAAACCAAAAAGAGAACTCTTCAATATTCCAAAACTAAAAAGCTTTTGAGGGAAATGATATGCTTGCTGTTATCATAACCAATGTCAAAATGTTTACTTAGTACCTTAAAAATATTTGTTAAATAACGTTTTAAACTTTGTGATACTGTTTGATTCATTCCTTGCTACAAAACAATCATGAAGGGGGGTGAAACTGTGCCATGCATTATGCAGCATTGAACAACGCACAATAAATGTAGTGGTACAAAGTCACCCCATCCTATGAGGTGACTTTATGCCAAGTTTAGATAACATTGTTTGTTCATAGACATTTAGTTCAAAATCATTTATTCATCACCTCACAAAATAGTCGAAGCTTGTTTTTAAATTTCATATGCTGCTACAAGATTGTTAATTACGTGAAAAATAAACAAGCTATTTACTAAAATCTTTCTGAAGTGGTACAAAACCACCTAGGTTTACGGTAATGATATTGTGATGTATTCTAATGCTGATCCTTTCCCCCCACTTTTTTTTAAACATGTTTCTAGATTTTTCCTGTGATATATTATTTTGTATGGTTGCTGGTGATTGCATCTGTTATCCTTGTGGTCATATTTAATTTCTTTTCACTACCTCTTGCAGTTTTAGACATTTATCTTTGAAGATATCTAATTGGCTGTATGTTTGCTTTTTTGCCATCATTACAAAAGGGGCAGTCTTCGGGACAGTAGGTTGTATGGGTAAGTAGGCTGCTGTGCCTTTGTTATATTTTGACTTGCAGCATGAATGTAGGTATGTGATGTAATATGTAATTTCAGAGATAGCACTTTGCATGCAAAATCATCTTCCATCTACATTTTTAAGATACAGTAATATCAGGTGTTATGAAAGGTGCTGGCTGATATTGTTGTGCTCATAGTAATTTTTATTAATACAGAATGTTGTTTTGGGTGTGATTTGTAAGTGTATATATGTATATATGAATGTATGCAAATATACATATATTAAGTATGTGTATGTATATATGTGAGTATAATGCACTTTAACATTTTTACATGATTATATACATGCATACCATTATAAATCAATTCTTGTTTCAATAAAATGAAAAAATGTTAAACATTATCATTGGCTGGGCTTGGTCATGATTGCAACTTGTAGATCCCATGTAGTTGATTTGTCACTTTGTTCATTTATCAGTTCATGATTTTATTTTCATAGCACATTTTAATTTTTGCATGACCTTTCTTGTATGATCATTTTCAACTTATGTATTTTGATATTTTTTTCTGTTTGTGGTGGAACAGTCTTCAATTTAAGCCAATCTTCATACAAACAAATTGACACCACTAAAACACCAACTCACACCCTAATATTGAGAAAAAGTGCATTTGATAAACTAGTGTAATTTCTATCAAAACATATTGATCCGTCCTTTTTGATTGTTTCTAGAGTTATTATATGATTAATGACAAAATCATTATTACACTTTTCATATAGATTGGCACTAACAAATATTTTATCTTTAAAGTGGGAGAGATACATAACTGTCCTCTGCAAGATCCATATAATTTGTCCTTTGTTGTATGATGCACAGCAACTCACCATACAATAGTTCCCTTCTCTTGGAAAAAATGAATACAGAGTATTGAACATTCATACTTGTAATATTATGTTCTCTTTTTTGAGACACACAATGTTTTCCTGTTACATATCAATGTGATACATGTTGGATGCACTGCTTTGCAGTCTCGCTCCACCATCCTGTTCTTGGAGATTTGGATCACTAGAAATATAAGTAATGAAATATGTGAATATTTTTTAACCTTAACTTAAGTGGCAGGATTCCATTTTGATGTAAAGTCTTTTTTAATAGTAATATCAAAAAAATGGTTTCACACATTTTTTTGTTTTGTTTTGTTTTTGTTTAGGGAGGGCTTCATGATTCTTTTTAATACAATATTAAATTTTTCTTTCTTTAAACATAGAATGTGTGTAAAAATGTGCATCATTAATGGAACTTGTGAATTAGTTGAAGATCAGTGTGTGGAATGATGATGTAGATTTTATAAACAAACTGGAAACCTGCTTCATTAGGTATAATGAGTGGACCTACAGTCAGCATATGAAGATGAAAATCAACATATTAAAAACTGCAGGGAAACACTGTCTTAATGTAAATGTGTTCAATTTCAGGGTTGATGAAATAACAGAATCATCTTGACTGGTTCAGAAGAATGGCCTCATACAAGTGTGTGTCCGTCCACTTTTTGTAAATAAAATATAATATATAGTATTATATTAGAAAGACAATCTACTGTATAATTAAAATTTCTTTAATGTTACCTACTTAAAGAATATTTAGTTTTCTCTACACATATGTGGAATCCTGGAATATTTGTTAAATTCTTTACATCTGCATCACACATCTGTATTAGGAGATTTCTAAAAATGTCAAGACTGTGTTGACAAGGTATATATTGCGTATTATATATGTATATACACATTCATTTATACATACATGCATACATACACACACACACACACACACACACATTCGTATACGTTGAGGCATTTCAGGTGAGGGAAAACACACTACAGTCTTCTCCTTAGGAAGGTGAACAAATATTTCGTGTCCTTTGCTGCGAGACGCTTCGTTACTGCACAGCAGTTTCGTGACGATTTCTCATCTATTCTGCCCAGAAGGTGGTGCTTATTGTGAGCCGAAGCACTGAGGATGTTCTAAGTTTTGTCGAAGAGGAAAGTCTACCTTTTCGAATGCAAACAACGGGCTGCATGTTATGACAGCCCTGCGATCCTGCCCTACCTCGCCAGTTGGCTGTCAGAATTACAGTACACTCGCTGTTCGCGCCCTCCCGAGTCTGTGCTTCGGATCTTGCAACTGTGCTTAAAGTTGTGATATTGTAAGCGACTGCCTCCGTTGCCGGAATAAGTCTCCTTACTATGCTGGTAACCCTTTTGCTGAGAGCAGAGACTGACTAGAAATTTTCGTAGTAAGAAACTATTTTTATACTGTGGTCGGGAAAGTGTCCTAGAGTGTGACTACTGAACTTCCCTATCAGATGACTGTCAGGAAATTAACAAGGCAAACGCACTGTCGTTTGGTCCATTTAAGAATTTACTAATTAACAATTTTAATTACAAATGTCTGAAACAAGCCTTGCGCAACTTAGCTTATATTTGCAAGTGAATTTTAGTGGTATTTTAGGCAAACTGACTAAATAAATTATTTGTGATTATTTAGCTTGAAATGTTCCAAAGTGTCTGGCATGGACACACGCAGACAATATCCAGGTGGGCGGAAACTTCGCTCTTACCAATTGGCGCAGAGCTGAAAACAACGAGAAATCAATGAATCTCTCAGCCTGCGGGATCCAAGGCCGCTCGCCGCCATTTCCTCCTCGGACCAGACACTACCATCGCCTCCCTCTTACGGGTGCCGCCGCCTGCTTCTAAGCGCGTCGCCCCTCGCTCTGCACGCGGTTGCCTGCGCGCCGTGGAGCTAGTCTTACAACGCGCTTGTTCGTCAGGCGCCTCCCTCATAAATCCATCCAAGGCGCTTGCGGCTGGACAGTTGGCCGCTTCACTACGCCCCGCAACGCTTGCGACTTGCAGTTGATCGCGATCGATGGCCGGAGCTTTTATTTCACCTGCCGGCATCGAACAAAATTCAAAATCCGTTTTGCACTCATTTCACCAGTCGAGATAATTTATAAGAGCGATTTTTAAATCCGTACATAAGTGCGTAAATTTGCTTGATGAGTTGCTCTCCTCTTAGCACGAAACCTTGCTCGCCCTCTGTCGTTTCTGTCGACCAACTCGTCACGTGGTGATTGACATAGGTCTTTCGGTTGCGTCGTATTTTAATTGTGTAAGAGGCCCATTGACAGGCAGGGTATTCTTGCGTGTTAGCTCTTCGTTCCTATTGTCTTCGATGTCCAATGGAAAATTCTGGAATCCCAATTCCTCCGCGCAGTGTGCAAGCGTTGACATTTCGTGCAATGACTATTCGATGAAAACATCAAAAATTGTCTGCCTGATTTGTATTTCCGGGATTAAATGACCTAAAATCAGCTAAATGAGCAAGCATTTATGACCTATAATCTACATAAATATAACTTTAAAAAATAAAATATGATTTTATATAAGTTGATTTTTTTAAAATTCTTATTGATTTTTCAGGTATATCAAATACAAAATTCAACCAAGAACACATTGTGAGTGTAGTACTTACGTTTTGGAGTCTTTGGAACTAACTAGTATTAAAAAAATTGCTTGTGTCTGTAAAACAAATCATGTCAGTACAATAAAACCCATCAAACAAAATGCCTTGCTTTACTACTGCTTCTTGATTAATGTTTTCCAACTTCCTCTCAGTCTTCAATTTGTGGAGCGTTGCATTGGATCACAAGGTGCATTTTCAGATTTTCCATCTTAAAAGACCTACGGTTGTCACTAAGGATCGTTTTGTATGTGGAAAAGCTTCTCTCCACATCACATGACGCCATGAGCGTATTTGAAGGCGGCGATGTCACTGTAGGGTAGCTTTGATTCATTGTCTTCCAATGTTGCGGCATTTCCAGAAATTATATCACTAATTTTGCACATTGTAGAGTATCTAGGATTTTGCTGAAAAAACTTAGAAATTTGTTATATACTTTTTCAGCCACATGACCACGAGCTCGATCCAACTCACTCCGCACATGTTGCACAATATTCAAGGCGTCACACAGTTGTGTGCCAGCAGCTTCCAGTCGGGTGATAGCTTTTGGTACTCCTGAAAAGTTGGCGTTGGTATATGCCAAGTTTACAGACAAGGTATCTGGAAAAACTGCTTGCGCAGTTTTGATAGCACTATTCTTGACTATCAAACTCATAGGAGATTTTCTTTATTTCCTTGTAGTTGGTACAATAATACTCAACCGCATTAAGCCAAGAACCCCAACGTGAAAGAACAGGCTGAAGGGGGGAGATAGTGAAGGTGCTTGTTCCTTCAATTTCTTCACCCGTAGGGACTTTGGCAAAGATTTTCTTGCCGCAGGGAAATGAATTTGTCCACATCAGGTTCGCCCTTGTTCCGCAACTCTGTGTAACGCATGCGCAAGACACGTGATGTATACTATACTAGGGTAAAGAAACTGCAGCCCATGGCTACTTTAGTAATGTGTGAAGCGCCATCTGTCATTAGTGGCAAAACGTTGTTTCTGTTCACACTATCCGGCCACAATAGTGTGATAGAATTGTGGAACATAATGGCAACTGTCGAGTTGTTTACTCTCTCGAGAACTTCACACGTCAGAAGGAAAATTTCTCCAGGCCCGTCAATGTTTAGAACACCAACATTTGCAACATAACACCCATCCACATCGGTGGTTTCTTCTACGAACATCCAGATCATGTGGTCAGCAACACTCATTTGTATTTTATTGAGCACCTCTTCATAGCACACGGATAAATAACGTTTCTCAATGTTGATTCATCTGGAACGGGCTGTGTTGTGTACTTTTCCAAGAACTGCCTGAAGCGTGGATTCTTCAGCTTCTCCAATGAGATGTTGCAAGACACCATTATCTCACGCAAGTCCATGAAGAACGATTGCGAGGTTGAAGATAGACCTGCCTGCTCAAATAACAGCCTTTGTTGGCATTTCCTGCACATCTCTTCACACAACTGCTGTGTTTGGCGGTTTTACAATGTTGTTGCACATTAAATTGTTTTTGTTCATAAACTTTAACTTCCCATACTACTTTACCAAATAAAATTTACCCGTCAGCGCTGAAGAACTTCTCTCCAAAATCACGAACATAACCTCGCAGCTTCATGTTGTTGGGAACTTACGTTTCGGCATTTCGATCCACACTGGGAAGGTATTCTGATCAGACTGAATAGTGTGACTGTGTGTGCCAGGCTTACGTCCGAAGCAGCCGCCTTTTCTTCGTCCGGCGAGAAGACGAAGCGACTGTAATCGCTCCGGAGAATCACGTAGAACGGAGAACCCCGCTGCCATCTTCCCAGCTGTCACCGCTATGGAGATATCTCGAGTTGAATCGCACGTTAGCTTTCATCGTAGCACTAGGAATAATGCGTTTCAAATAAAACTTTGTGGTATAATTGTTGAGTTTATTTGTGACAATATCACTTGATACATTGTCATACGAGACACATTTTCATATCTTTTATTCTAGTGTCCTTAAAAATATGACAAATATTTGGCCATTTAGGCCAAAATATGACCTGTCGGTGGAGTAAATATGATTTAATATGCGCAATAAAAATACTTTTTTCTATTCGACAATACCTGAATTGGTGCATAAATTGCTTAAAAATTCACCCGAAGGTTCAGAAAAAATATTACATGTCATTAAAAGCCGGGCCCTTCTCATGTGTGTTGCCTAAAACCCCGCTCTTCGTGAAACCTAATTGCTAGTCAATGTGGTCCCGTTAGTCGTGCGTCCCCTGTCTCGATTCTTCTTTTAGAGATGGCCGCTTCATGTGAAGATAGGGTCATACATTTTCAGAAATGTGTCGGTCAAATCTTTTTTCAAGTGTGAGATAGTGAATAGAATACAAGTGTGAGAAGAATTGACCCGTCTTCTGTCTGCCTCAGAGCCTGCAAGAGATGTGTACCATCACAATGTAGCCTGCATGCTGCAACGAAATTGGAAATTTACAATGAAACACTTTCTACTATTTCTACTAATATATTTTTGAGGCGAAAATGATAATGGAATTATTGATTGTTAATATTATGAGGAACACGCTGGTGCGTTTTATTCACCAGATAAGACTCGCCCTACATGCACCATGAGATGTTTCGTTTTATGTGTCCGGTATAGATAGATATTATTCGTGCAAAAAATGTGTAAAATTTTCACCAGCATGTCCTGCTTAATGAGATGAACCAATGTTCCTGATGTGATTTTACCGAAAACTTTTGGTACTATACATTTCGCCAAAATCTGCCCTTGATGTTCAGAAGATCGTATTTACGGTGACGATACTAAATAGGTACAGAGAGGGTCAAAAGTATTTGTATAACTTGGAAGGAAATCAGGTGAACGACGAAGTAATAATAATAATAATAATGATAATAATAATAATAATAATAATAATAATAATATCAACGGTAATAAAAACAACAATAGCAACACGCGAAATTTGTGTGTTGATAGAATTGAGAAGCGAATATCAACCGCCCTGTCTGGAATCGGATTAGGACAAGGTTCATTAATGACTGTTGCCGACGTTGAGAAACTCCAGAGTGGCTTTCCAGGCGCTTACGTAAATGATCTCCCGATATTATCAGCGATGCGACACTTCTTGTCTCAAAATAATAATTGTTTGCAAATATTCCGAGATACAAACTTTATTTATGTATCTCGGAACATTTGCATGTATGGTCTTATTTATTTATTTATTCGTCAAAGACCAGTTAAAATGCGACGCAATATAAGACTGCGACGTAGTTCGAAAATCTCTAAAACATTTTCTGCGAGTTAAATTCGTTTCTTTGAAAACGAAACGGTAATATAATTCCTAATTATTAGTAGACTTTACCTTATTACGAGGAATATAATTTCGTCGACTTGCTGCTGTGCAATAATGAAGAATTTCACAGTAAAATGATGCAAGAAATTTGTTCATCTCATTGTGCTGAACACGTTGAGTGGCTTTTACATGTGAAATGTCCTTCACGTGTAAACTTATTGCTTAGTATACTGATGGTTTTCATTTCTTGAAACAACAAGAGAACATAAAAACGTGATCCATAAAATGACTGGTATTAATCAAACTAAGAAATAAAAGGCAAAGTGGTTTATTTATTTATTATTTATTGATTCAAATCATTCTCTGTTTTAAGACTAAATTCTCTGTCTAACTATCTCTTTCTTTTCTTGGTAAATGGCTGAGATATAAGTTCCTATGTTATGACAAAGTGCTCCTTCCCTCATTTAAGAGCTTTGAGGGCATTTACTTGCCTAGCTTTACCCAGACCAGGTATGCTGACTCTTTTGCAGGAGCATGCTAAACTGTGTGAATGCGTTAGAGCAGCGCATGCCTCCAGCAGACCGCGCAGCCATTATGGTGGCCGAGGAAAAGCCACACCCTGATTCATGTAAGCACTTAACCCCCCTCTCTCTAGCTCTCTATCTCTCTCGCTCTCTTTCACACTTTCTCTCACCCCTAAGTTTACTTTTTATATCTCCAAATTTATGTTGGGTGCCAGCGTGGAGATACCATTATTTCCAAATTAATTTTCAATAATTTTTGTTCTTAAAAATTATGATGCGAAGTTACATTTTACACTTCTTTGTTCATAAGGAAAGTATGCAAATTCATTAACTTACGAATAGGGTTTTGTAAAAAAAAATGTATGTACACATGAAACATCAATTGTGAAACACCACCACAATACTTTGCACGTTTTTCTCC
Source organism: Gryllus bimaculatus (assembly GCA_017312745.1). Classification (NCBI taxonomy): domain Eukaryota; kingdom Metazoa; phylum Arthropoda; class Insecta; order Orthoptera; family Gryllidae; genus Gryllus; species Gryllus bimaculatus. The sequence continues at coordinate 7,860,090 of BOPP01000050.1, read as the reverse complement.
TTGAGTTCCAGTTTATCTGGCACCTATCTTGAGTTTTATAACACATGCACCTGTCCTTTTATTTATGTAATGTTTGCCATGCTTCTAATATTTGGGTAGTTATAACATATGTAGGAATGTAATTTGCCTTTTCATGACTGCATGATGCATTATATTTCATCAGTAAATTCATAAATTGCATGACCATGAACCAAATTCCTTCTAGTAATTTTTGTTCTAATTTTTTGCATAAAATCTACGTTCAACACAAAAAATGTTTTGGTAGGTAACACATTTAAGTTAGGTTTTGATTTTCTACATCAAATTAATAAGGATATTGGAATGTTCCAACTGAAACTTTAGTCTTTTGAATCATTACTGTGTTCCTAAAATTTTTCCATGATGTAAGGACATAATTATATTTGTATTCATCTATATTATTCCTATGGTTTGTTTTGCTCTCACATATTCATATTATTTACAAATAGTCCAATTAATTGAAAGGAAAATTACAATTATTGAAAAATCATATATTGTATTTGTGTTTACATAATTAATAAATGTTTGCATAACTCCCTTATAAATATGTAACACCATAGAGGAAAGAAACACTCTTTCTTCTATGGTTACACAAATTATCTTAGCATGTGCTTGGGTTGACATGTCCACATATAAAAATTCAAATATGTATGTATGTATGTATTGTTAATAATGCTATTGTGTGTAGTACATACATAAAGCGCAGACATTATTTACATCATAAAAATCTGCATGTTAAAATATTTATGAAAGGCATGATATTGCAATCACTTTTTATAGCAGTTTCATTTATTAACGTTTGCTTATGAATATGAAGCTTCAATGCGAGTTAACACATTAATATGCAGTTACATATTTGAATAACATTAAGGAAGCATTTTTTTTTTATTATTATTCTCATACATTGATAAAATTTATTTACATAAATATTTTTTAGCAAGTAGTTAACATTTAACCATGTGAACTGTGCTTTGTCACAAGCACTGAAGACATCTTCTGCTTTAACACTTTTGATCTTGATATAAAATTTAGTGGATGTGTACTTGAAAGTATTGTCTAGCTAATTTTGAGCAGCATTGGTGCATGGAATGATAGCATTCCTGAAACACTGTCCTTTTCACAAAACCCATAAAATATAAAATCATCTTCCTGGAAGTCACATAACTGTAGCATCTCCTGTAGTCGTATGTCAGGGAGGTTTTAAATATTTTACTATTTTATATCCAGTGCCGAGCCAGTTTGAAAGAAGAACAATTACAAGTAAATACAATCCACGGCGGCATTCTGCATATGCATCGATACCAGGTATGCGTTCATCCATAACGAGCACAATGTCGCACACTACACCCAGCAGCACTGAAATGAGAAAAAGAATAAATGAACAAACAGAAAACACTACCATTGAAAGTATTTGTCCACAATATTTCTCAGTTACATTGACATTCTTTGCTGGAATACTAAGAGGCACAGAAGTTTGCACTTTTCTATAGCAACCGCACTTTCTAGTGGTAAATATTACACATATCAAAATATTACACATCTCATTACATTGACTTATATTATTAACTGCTCATTGAATCATTTTAATTACTCAATATGAGTACAGAATGGCATAACATAGCATAATGAACATGTCAGTACCTTGAATCAGTTATGCATAATATTTAAAATTTATTTTGTATCTTGACCATCATACATAATGGAGTAAATACTCAATACTTTTTGTTTTCATTGATCACACAGATTAGGAACAATAGGTTTGTTCAGTTTTTGAAGATTTCCATTGAATAATGAGATGTAATTTTAAATTAATTTAAAGAAATTAGAATAATCCTAAAATGTTGTTAAAACTACTAGTTGAAGAAACAACATCAAACAGTATTTATGATTCTGAGAGCTGCTTTATTCATTTTTATCTGTATTAATAGAAACTTCCTCATCCTCCTTTCCTGCATCCTCAAAGCATGCTCTGTTTGGAAAATGTTATATGTTTGCATTGAATGTCTTTTTTTTTCTTTTTTTCTTCTTTTTATTTTTTTAAATTTTTTTATTTTTTAAATCTTTAGTCTCAGGCTTGACATCATTCAGTGAGTAAAACACATCCACTGAAATCATTCACACATTTTACATTATGCTTGATGAATCTAATTGAATATATTCTTTTATAATTTTATTGTGTGAACTGACCTTATTAGCTGACATTCACTCGTGGCCTTTTTCCCCACCTCCTTGTACATAAGTGACCACCTTTGTCTCGTTTCAGCTGCCTCCGAGCGCTCTTCACGAGAGCTCGTGCCGGCGGTCAGGCCCCCACCCCCGCTCCCTCCGCCACGCTTCCCGAACAACGCTGTTTGACAATGGGAAACTCTTAACATCGGTAATTTCTCCATGTTCACCCCACTTCCTCTGCTCTTGGCCATGCCAGGGGTTGAGGGCCAGCTCTACGACCTCATCTCGGACCGTGGCAAGGCTTGTGTGTTGTACCTTCAACACAGTCTGCGACGTTCTTGCCATTGAGACTGTGGTTTGGTACTTCAAAAGGATGCTCAACAGTGAATGAAACAGTGCAGAATGAAGAAAGTGAAAAACTTGTTGAAATATTAAGTTGTTTTTAAGCGAAAGAAAAACAGAATAATAAATCACAAAGAAAAACAGCAGGGATGTGAGAAATACTATGGTTTAAGTGAACCAGAATTGGCCTCCTCCCCATGTGTATGTTCTCAAGACCTTTATAGTTTTAGCAATTGAAAGACAATCCCTGTTCTTAATAGGTATTATTTCTGAAGATAAGCGTGAACCTTTGGAAGGCAGAAAGTGCTATACATTCCTCTAATATGATTGTTATAAGCAACAATTGAGCCATTATATTACTCTGCGGTGTAAGAAAGTATGTTGTGTCCAATTTTGCTGGTTGTGATGAACAAACGACAACTATGACCGTCGCAAGCAAGGATCAATAGACTAAGGAGACTATTTTTCCCTTTTTATTTTCTACACATCATCATTACCAAATTTTTGTTTCTTCATCTTCTTTACATTTTCTTTCTACTTCTTTTCTGCTTTCCACCATGTTTCTCCCTCTCTTGTGTCTTGAAATTATCTTTGTCTGCATATTGATTCACAGTCAATGTGGGGAAGATATTCGAATGTGTTCTGAAGAATATTAGAAAAAGAACTTTTCATAATGAACAGTTATCATGCAGTTCAAGGTATTTAAACTAAGTATACTACTTTTATTACTATAGGCTGAGATATGAATGGATTGGTGGAGCGAGAAATAGCAACAGCAAAAAAATATTTTTCATAGAAGACATCTGTGCATCATATCTTTTCCATTTCCCACATCATTGTCTACAAATTCTCCTGAACACATTCAAAAGTAATTCAGTAATGAAGTAATTACAACCTAACCAAATTAAACCAGAGGTAGAACTTATTTTTTTCCATTTGTTCAGGAATGTCTGCATTTTATTCTGAGTCACTGTGTGCATGTACAGCAGTGTCAGGAGCATGACACCTTGTCCCCAATATTCCTTCATTGTTGTATGTGAAGAGGGAATGTGAGAGTGATTGATGAACAATGAAAATTATATTTAAATTAGTGGCACTAATAGTAATCCCATGACACAGTGCAAAATAAAACAATAAATAAAGATGAATTTTTTAAGTATAATACTGTTGTGTACATATACATCACGACTAATTCTAATTACATACACTGCCAGGACTCTAAAGCTAAACAGGATCAACAAGTTGGAACGAACCCGAGATATCTTCGCCTCTGTACATAATTTAATAGGAGAAGGATTTCTTCTCTTAAAAAGGACGGATCGGTGTTGTTGATTTTTTCATCTTGTGTACTAATGAAACTGACGTCACCAACGTTCAGGTGCTCAATTTTCAATAGTTGTCACCATGTAGCAAGCAAGATTTAGCATAGGTAGGCACAGCAGTTAAGAATGTAGTATATACAAAATGGTTTCTGTCCTCATCTCCCCATCATTTCATTCTGCTAAAGTCCATTACAGTCTTGTCTTGGTTTTCCCTGGAGCAGTAAAGCTGGTACGCCCGTGTGTTGCATGAGAGCACGCTGGCGATTCCCACGGGAGCCTGGGGCCAGCGGCTGATTGTCTGGCAACAAGCCTGCTCTACGCCAGTTGACCAACACATTCACCATCACTCAAGGAAACAAGGTGAACATTGAGTATTTTGGTTGAAGTATTAAAAATAAGATAAAATCTTGATGATAAATTGTGATATTGAAAGGTATATTGTGAGTTTGATATTCACAAGACCATGCACAGGCTGTCATAGAGAAGTGTATTTAACTTAACTTTATATATTATAAAAAACATGCATGTGCATTAATAAAAGTATATAATATGCGTTCATGATTCCTAATTATACATATGCACCTATGCATATTGTACAGAAGCATGCATTCATCCATCCATTTGTACATACAAACACGAAAAGAACACATGAAATATTTCATGCATTATGTTACAAATGTTTATGTGTATATGTCATAATAGAAAACATGTGCATTCAAAATAATAGATTCATATTACTCATTGTATATAATTGTCATAACATATACTACTATAATGAATGCACAATATTTTACAATTATACACAAAATGTGTATAAATGTATTAATGCATATACATGTCAACTTTAAGATTAACAAGTTTCACTGAAATGTAGATAAAGGACTAATTCATGTGCTGGTTTTGAGAAGTAATGCTAAATTAATATTTCCTGAATCAATGTACAAATCAAATGCCTAAACTACTGTTGTTGATACAGGAAAGGAGATGGGTTTGAGTTGGAACAACTGTGTATGTGCTTCAGGTGCATGAGTGTTGTCATGGGACCAGCAATTCATCTGCCTGGGGCAAATAGTGAGCCACTCATTGTTTGGGGATTGTTGTGCATTGTTGTGAAGATGCATGATTTGGCTTCAGCTCCAAGCAAGTGGCTTAAAAGGCAAGAAAGATAAGATATATGTAAAAGAAAATCCTTATTGTGCACATATATATACACAGTTTGTTTTATGTATATATATGTTTACATGTAGGTGTATTACATGTACATTACATAAAAGATTAATAAATGCAAAAAAATAAAAAATAAAAAACAATTTTAAAGTGTAATTTTAAAATTGAGGTATCATTTCTAGGGAAGGGAGAAAAAGAAAACTGGTTTGCTCATAATCTTGTAGAATTGTAATATTCCATATGCTATTTCAGTTGGAAAATTAAATTGAAATGTCTTCAGTCACCAGTAATAATTTGTCAATCTAATAATTTTTAATATCATTGTTAATTTAGTCTACAGTGTGATGATAAATAAATTAACAAACTTTTATACAATTTTGCAAATTCTGTTGTTACACATGAGAGCTTGATTCAGTGTTTCCAGAGCATGCAGTGTTAAAAAAAAATATTGGGCTTCCGAAAATGAATACACACTAACAACACTTATAAAATTATGCAGTGAAATTAAATTAAAACAACGATAAATGCAAATTGTATTTTCCCCATCAAGTATGTTTATGAAATTTAATGATTTTTAATCCATCTTTTCTATAGACCCAAGTCTCACTTTTATTGAAGTCCTTATGCCTTTATCAGTCTAAATGAACCTGTGATGGCATTCATTACTCTGTCCTAATCATACACACAAGCATTCATATGTATGTTATGCCCACATACACGTGTGTGTATAACATATCTATATTTATATACTTATATTTATTTATTCAATATGTACTCACATACACATGTATACAATATGTCTGTGTGCATGTGTAAATGTGTATGTTTGAACATATGATTTTTCGTAAGTAAACATATACATGTGCATGTGTGTGTGCGTGTGTGTTTATGTATGTGTATACATATATACACATATCAAAATTATACACACTTACACATTTTTGTAAGTATGGAAATTCATATCATAAACATACACACATAACCACATATACTCATATACATACACACATATTCACATACAACATACATTCAGTACTTGTAAAGCAACAATTAAAACAAAATTATGTTTCTATTTTATGAGTGTTGCAAGGATCTTTTAGTTTTGAATTTGTCTACATAGATCTAATGAAAGAAGAACAATGTCAGTTTAATACAATTAGCACAAGAGTACTCTAGAAAATAGACACTTGAACAAAATGTCAACTATTGATTCTAGTAATGTGTCTCCAGATTTTATGAAAAGGAGAACAACGACGTTTCTCGGAACGGGAAATTTTTATCCTTCTTATGATAATCCAGGCCCCCCGTTTCTGGTCATGTCACAATGCAGTCAAATAAGACAAGTGTAATTCTAAATGTAAATATTGTTATGTACCTTAAATAAACTGTATTTCTGGCAAATGAATTATATAATGCTTGGGTTTCCCTTTTGTTTCATGACATTTCCGTGTATGTATGTAAAAGTACTATAGCCCAGTACCTATATTTGATTCCTAGATTAGACACTTATGGGGTTGGTTAGATATGTTGGGGAGAATGGCTGCGTTCCTTGGTAAAGCACACAAATGTATCAAAAGAATATTACTGGTATTGTAATCTTTATAATTATTATTATTTTTATTATTGACTTATTCTGATATAGGTATAAATTACTGTGGACTTGATACAGAACAAGAGCCACTGAATTATTGATAGCTCATTTCTTAATTTCTTCAATCATAATTTCTAACCCACATTGGGTGAAAGGGAGTAGATAGTGGAAACACTGTGTAGACTAATTTTGAAAAGAACAAAATAAAAATTTACAATTTTAATAACACATACATGCATGTGTTCTAACTTCCCTATTTTATAAGTAAAAAATTATTTAATGTGTGTGTAATGAATACAGACTCCAACAATGAATGCCTATTGTTGTGTAACTTGGTACTGAGGTTGCAATCATGTAAGGAGTTGTGAAGAGTGTATGTACCAGTAAGGGTTTATAAATTCAATTTCTTTGGAACTGGATAGTGAGGACATTATTATATTATATAATTTATTTAATTTTATATGTCATCAACGGTGACCAAACATGTATGTGAATCTAAACAGTGTTCTGCTGCCTTACATAAAGGTGGAAATCAAAGATGAGTAGCAACATAAGACAGGTTGTGTTGTGTCAATTTAATAGCAGATAAGCTCTTGCTGTACTGCTAAAAGGATGATGAAATATGTAAAGTTCCATGAATGCAATAAAACTCTATCTCTATACAAGTATTGTTTTGAAAAATTGCTTCTGACCTGAATGCACCCCTCTACGATCAATAATTTAAAATATTTTTATTAATATATGATGAGTGTCATATTTCTTGTAGGATTTACTTAACAAATATTCAATTATAATGTGAAAGAATGAGAGAAGAATGTTTTCATTAAACACTAGGTTACGTTACTCCATCTATTAACAATTTCTATATTTTAATGCTTTTGAAATGTGAATGAAAAATGAAATTAAGAAGAAAATAAAATTTTTGGATTATGAATTTGTTTTGAAACATATAACTAATTAAATTAACAACTCCTCATGAATGTGTATACATAAACATGCCCCCCAGCGCATTCACACACACACACACATACATTGAGTGACATCACGTGTAAATATGTTAAACAAATAATAGTGCCTAATATAATACAAATGTAAATATAAATGTGTGTATGTATGTTTATATATATATATATATATATATATATATATATATATATATATATATATATATATATACATACATACATACATATATACATACATACATACATACATACATACATACATACATACATACATACATATACATGCTTATTTATGTTTTTCATAATGTCAGTGCCAAGGACAAGTGGAACTTCTCAAAAATGGTCATTTTTGAGTTAAGTGAAGAAATATGTTTAGAAAATATTCTATTTTTACTAGTAAACAGTTAATGAAGATAGTTTGCAAGGCAGCCAGTATATAGAAAAAATCACTTTGTCTTTGGTTGTAAAATACATGGCTTTGTTCAGGATAAAACCCACTCACATCTTAGAAACTGACAATGTTGGACATGTCAGTTTTGTTGTGCTCTGATGATATGTGTACTCATTTGTTCACCAACAATTTACACTGAAACAATTAAAATTTTCCCGTTTTCTAAGGTAAATTAGAACATTTTCAAAGGATTCAGTAGGTGAGTGTACAAGGAGTACAATAGTATTTCATATTACAGGTACCTTTAAGAAATTCTAAACTTTTATACAAAGGGTGCAGCCAATTAGCATGTGGAAAGGTCCCCGCAACTAATTTAATTATGTAAGCATTAATGTCACTATCAAAGAACATTTAGTGAAATATGTATTTATAAACATAAAAAAGCTAATTTCAAAATAAAGTACCATTGAAAATTTGATTTTTCTTAGGCAAAAAATCAGTGGGTGTAATTTTTGAGGTGAAAGTTAAAGCATATTTGCCCAAAAATTTAATTCTCACAATAAATACTATGATTTCAAAATCCAATGCAGCAACACTATGTTCCAAAAATGTTTAAAGTGATCATAGAACAGTGACTAATTATATGCGAATGATTTGGAAACTAAAAATGAATCATCAGTGTCATTGTCGGTTTCTAAAAAATTCACATTATGGAACATGTTAAAAATTTCTTTGAATTTTTTATTAAATAGTGTGTAAAAATTGACAAGTATATCTAAAATATCTTGTCAGTATTTAAGAATGTGGCCAAACTTTTTCTTATAATATAAATGCAAAAATAATGTAAATGTGCAAAACTGATTTTAGATGCACTTCACACTGAGGCTAAAATATTAAGAAACTACAGCAGAAAAAATGTGGTAAAAAAGGCCTCCAAACATATTGAGCCAACTCCATGTAAATATATTTAACAAAAAAAGGATCTAAGAATTATTGATGTTTGCACTACAACTCTCTTTCATAAAGAACAATTTTCTTAAATCCTTTTTTTTACCTACTGTGAAAGATTTACCATCTGAAATGGGTGGAAATTGTTTTGAGAAAAATTAATAAAGAAAATGAATATAAATTAGTGAGATTTATGAGAGAAATTTGGAGTTTTAAACTGCTTAAATGTTAGAAAATCACACTTTCTAAAATTTCAGTATTTTCAGAGATGTTACTTCAGTAAAATATATTTCATGTGATTGCATGAAATCTATAGACATGCTGTTTTGTAATTTTGTTTGATACAACATAAAAAAATAAAAATGATTTTTCTAGGTTTTTGCAATATTTGTATTTTAATATCATATCAAAATACAAGAAGTACAACAATTTTCTCTTGCAAAAGTGTATTTACAGTTTCCTAAATATGAATACAGTGCCAAAATAGACACCTGATGTCTGTTTGTTGCTATTGGAAATGTCAAATTACAATATACTAAACTCAGTCGGCCACCTATGTGGTTTTGAATCATAGGCACTCGAGGATTCCTTTGTTACAAGCAGATGGACTGATGTTTGGTAAATACCCAGTAGTCTCCAATATGTTATTTTGCAAGAGAAAATTTTTGTACTTTTTATTTTGGTATGATTTTGAAACAGTAAAAATTGTGAGCAAACATTTTAAAATATTTTAAAAAGTATGACATAACATTAAAAAATGCAAGTGCTTATTCAAATTTTCCACCAATATGTAATTTATTTTGCTTTCTATGACTGACAATTTACAAAGCCATTTTTATCCATTTGATGTTAAATTATTGAACAGTCGGTATAAAAAGAATATTTAAGAAAAAAAAATTAATTTAAATTGTGGGAGCCAAATAAATCCCATTCAAAGTCTGTTCAGTGTGTTTGAGGACATATTTTCCCCATTTTATTATGCTTTAGCGTTTAGTTAAGACATTTCACTTAGATTAAAAATTAAATGTTTATGGAGGTCATTTTCATGTGCTTCTTTGCCCACAGCCTTTGCTTATGGATCATATTTTTTTAACTGTTCTTGAGTTATTTTGTGAATGTCTACTTTTAGAACTCAAATTGAAGATGATCTTTCTTACGTATTAGAGTAATATATTAGTACAGTAGGAGAGAAAAGTGTCTGTGATTAATCTAATCACTGCCAGATCAAAAATTATAGTTGAGAGAATGATAGAAACGTTGAAAATATTGTTTAAAATTTCTGAGAACAATGACTATTTCTTTGAATAAAAAGAAATATATATAGTGGTTATAAAAATGTGTTAAAGTTAGTAACTATTGTAAACATCAATATTAATGATCATTTTATTTCAAACATTAATAAGAACATAAATCCTGTTCGTATATTACATTGTTCATAGCTATTTTTAGAAAATAAAAAGATTGTATTGTTTCAATATTAATACATCATTAAAACAGGTTTGTGTTTCCTGAATTTATTTATTTACATTGGGTTCATCCCTTTTATTAGATAATTATTTTTCAGAATGATAATTATTATCCTATTTCATGTTCATCACATCAAATCTGTACTTTCTGTAATCTTTGATTTGTGATGTAAATGTATCTTTTTCAGTTATCAAAATATCATATTTCTTTGAATAAGACACACTTTTTTCCGGATTTATATTGCTTAAAATTAAGTTCCTTGAAATGAACAGCTTCTTGCATGTAAATAAATATCACTGCAACAAGGTCAAAGCTCATAATTTGGCCAGGCGATTGAAGAACAGAATTTGGTAGTATATTATTAGTAAGAAGATATAGGATATTTGGAGCTCTTGTTTTTTTTATGAATAATGGTATTCTGAAATTGTCATAGAACCATTGTATCGATGTTGCACTACTGTATTTCATATGTCAACTTAAATTTCAATTGCATCTCCTAAAACGAAAACAAAAAAGACTTTTGAGTTGTGCCACTGTTACAGCATATGTAAACCATGGCATTGTAAAATGGAATAAAATATTTAATTACTTTAGTAATATTTTCACAACCTCGAAGTAATCAATTTTTAGTCACAAGGAGAAATTTTTTTTGTAGATTTTTGCTGTAATGAGATGGCAGCTTTTTTTAAGCGTATATTAAAATTAGCTTAAAGGGTGGAAAAACAGAAGAAACATGTGTACAATTTATTTTATTGTACAGAATATCTTTCTTCTTTAACTTTGAAGAATTTATTTTTTTAACAGATGAAAATATTAGGGGCACCTTCATTTCAACATCAAGTAATTTGAGGAAATATACCTGGCCATTTCAACCCCAAAAGATCTCAAAGAAAAATATAGTGAATGCAATGCATTACAGAACTAATTTTTTGTTGTGATAAAGAAAAGTGAAATAAAATAGAATGTTCATATTTAATATTAGAAAATGTAATAAGGTATTCAAAGTGACACGAAATGTTTTGATTCCTTTCTGTGCTTTTATCTGGACATGTCAGATAAATACATAATTCATGTAGGCCTCTTCGTTGGCATTACTTTTTTTATTATTATTACTGTTTTCAATCTAGCTTTATTGATTGCTGCTTTCTCTGTGATGCAGTATGGTATCAGTAATCCATTGCTCATGTGTATTCACACGAGTGTATACTCCTGGTGTATTTTTTCTGCCACATCCTATCCCAAAACTGATGACACCCACTTGATACCACTGGCCATTTTCTTCACAAACTAAAGGGCCACCACCATCACCCTGGAAAAAAAAAGGGCCAATGTTAAATGATGGCTTGTTATTTTTGAAGCACAGCAAAAGCACGCCATGTGCATGACTTTCCTATACCATGCTCAGAATAGTGTTTGTGCTCAAGGAGATACCTACATCATATAATCTTACATAATATAATCCTACAATATATGTACTTCTAGGTTCACATTGTGAATTACTGATGATTTACCTTATATTATTAGAATAAATCTACAAAAGAAATAATTTAATTTTTGCTCCGAATTAAGGCTAAAGTACTGCAGGTGATGGCAAATTAACAACAATTTGTGTACAAAATTAGTAGACAAATATTTTCTCTTTTGTGGGTCTGAGGAAACTACAGTTAGAGTTAATGGCAATAAGATACAACAATCATGACAAAAAATTCTTAATTTTAACAAAGCTAATCAAATATATTGATACATATAAAAACAAGAAACACCGCGTCAAAATGGAACGCAAAGTCTTTGGGTACCATCAAGTAAAAGTTTAACAAGCATGACCTTATAGAAAATGGAAGTAAGAGGCTTGAATCATTTTTGAATACTCCCTCCACCGTCGTCCGTGCCCTTTCGCTGTCAGTTGTCTCAGCTCTGCAGAGATAGGATAGCAGTGTTAAAATGATTTCGAGAAGGGAATCTATTGTTGAAGGATGCGTAGGAGTAATCCGTTGACACAATGATTACGCATCAATATGGAAGAAATCAACTAACTGCCCGAAATCAAATGCACCGTCATTACAGACCGTTTTGGTGAAAAGAAAACCAGCAGATGATGATGATTAAAATTTAAGGGCGCTTCAACAGCTAAGATCATTGACGAAATTATTTTAAGAACAATACACATTATAGCAGTGTCAGACTAAAACATTTTTAATGGAAAGTAAAATGTGAGTAAAACTGAAAATAAACGTGTTCAATTATTTTTAAAAAGGGGTTGGCAGAAAAGATCGACATAAACACTTTAAAATCTCCAATTAAAAGCCGAATATCGGCATATCCTCTTCTTTCAGATAATGCTGTAAATGTCAGTCTCTCGTAAGAAGCTAAAAAGCTTGCAGAGAGAAGATTCGTCATTTCCAAGTATCTGTGCTAGAGAGCTAGCAAGATGAAGCCTTCGCCGGCTACCTCTTCCCATACAACAGTGCAGGAGAACATGCTTCAGGTAAGAACGGTCTCGCAACTATCGTAAGCAGAGGGTGGGTCACCGCGGAGAAGATGGCCGGGGGAGAAATGACAGTGACCAATCCGAAGGCGTGTCTCCACGCGCCTAGACCCACGAGATGAGGCAGACCAAGGCTTTATGGAATCCTTGATTCTCGTGAGTTTAAAATCTGAGTTTTGCCACTCTGTTTGCCATGCACTGAGTATTGAGCGTTTTAAATACGCTTTAAAGTCTGCTGAGGGGACATAAGGAATATCAATAGATGACTTCCAAGTGTCTGTTTTTGCGGCTTGATAGGCTAGCTCATTGCCTACGATTCCCACATGACCCGGTACCCAACATACTACTAGGCCAGAGTGTCAAGATAATAAGCGGTGAAATAGATGTATTGTAGTCAAGTGATCCGAGGGAGAAAGTGTCAAAAGTGACTAGAGTGCACTTCGGGAATCACTGCACATACCTACTCGTCGTGAGACACCTGATTCTATGTATTTCAGGGCTTGCAGAACAGGGAACTTCTCAGCAGAGAAAACGCTACAGTACGGGTAAATTTTGAATGACCGTGGGGCTCTTCTACAAGAGAACGCACATGCCACAGAGTCAATTGTGGCAGAGCCGTTTGTGCACGAGAAAGTATGCTCTGGATAAGATGATCTCATCTCATTCAAGCTCTTTAGATATAGTATGGGCGAAGTTGATGTTTTAGGGAGGTTGAATAAGCTGAAATCTTTTAAGGGTCGGAGAAGATTCCAAGAAGGGACCAGATTTTGGGGAGGTTTCAGAGGGGCAGGAAGTTTCAGGTTAAGTTTCCGCAACAAAGTCTAAAAACGGATACCAGGTGATTTAGGTAAAGATGGTTTCAGTAAGTATGATGTTTGGAGACTTGAATACAAGAATGCTCGCCGAGATGGATCATCCAGCTCTGACACTTTTGCACCGTACGAACAGAATAAAATCTCCCGCGCCGTCTTCGGCTAAGAAACGGTTCTCCAGGTTCAGCCAAGAGACACTCGATACGGCTAGTGCAATGGCCACCAGCACGCTGAATCTAGTGTGGAGAGGTCGTAAAGTTGAAAGTGACGCGGAGCCGTATACAATCCCGCCGTATTCCAAAAAAGATCGAATAAGTGCCCTATATAACCGTAAGAGTATGTACGATCGGCGCCCCAAGAGGTACAACTGAGATTGCGAAGTAGGATTGATGGTGATACACATCGGCTCTGCAGGTTACAGACATGTTTTCGTCATGTCAGGCTTTTGTGGAACGTCAGACCAAGAAATGAAGCCGCGTAAACAAATGGGAGTTGATGGGTTCCAAAGAACGCATATGGGTGATTGTGCCGCGAAAAGAGAGGGGATGCTGAGGAAGATGTGTTTCCTGAAGACAGATAACAATAGGTCTATGTCGAGAAATTATACGCTTCAATTCGTCTAGCGGACTAAGGAAGCCATTGAGATTCCACGAGAGGAGGACTATGATTTTAGGTGTTAAGTTTTTTTTTAAACTGCCGCGCACGCAGATTATACTACCCGCATGAGATCCTCTCCGGAAGAGAGGGGCGATCGAATGTGAGGATCAACGTTGAGGTGGGGGTGAGTACACTGATCACCATCCGCTGAATCCTGTGCATGTCGGTATCTGCCTCAGACAAGAAGGTTTTCAGGTCTTCATTGGTTTCGGTAGCGAAATCATAATTGACTAAACCCTTACATAGGTTTAATGTAGTGTGGGTCGGCACTTGAACCCGAAGGTAGGCTATTTCCTTCAATATTGAAACTGTCAATCGTTTGATTTGTTTGACATTCAAAAAGGATGGTTCCCGTGCATTAGCGAACGACTGCCTGGAACTTTTCTAATTTCTCTACAGCCATTGGGGGTTTTATTGAGCTAACACTTCATTGTTTTCTCTTCTTCGTTGCATGTAATTGACATATCACTTTCTTTACAGAAAAAACTTTCCAGATCGACGTTTTTTAATTTAGTCTCCTCTTCCTTTGGGAAGAGGGGGTTTGCTTTTAAATCCATGGCAAGGGATTCTAATTCATCCCCATGGTCCCCACACACCGTGAAGCCCAACAAGGGGACACTCCGCTGGGGTGCCAGGGTTGCCACAGGGATATACAGGGAGTGGCATGGTTTATTCCCCGCCGATCGATTGGGAGTGGGTTAGCTCCCGACTGCCCTTCTAGAAGAGTACGAGGCCAAAGAGAGAGTGTTGGTAATCTACAAAAAATGTTCCCCAAAATACTTAAGCTATGTATGCCTAAGTGCAAAGTAGAAAGTAGCACAAGGAGTAGTTGGAAAACAGACAGGCCCGGCAAACATGGGTGGGCGTTCAGAATACAGGGGGCCCAGTGAAATAGAAGGGGATAGAAGAAAAGAGACAGGTGTTCTCAAAGAACGAAAATAAACGACGGGGAAGATAAAGATGTCTGGTGAAAGAAAGGAATACTTGAGAGCCCTCCCTGCATTCCCCTGTCAGGGCGTGGACCGACCCACCTCAACGGGAAAAAGACCGGATGATTATTCTTTCAGTAGAGATAAATCCATGAACAAGTGTCTCGGTTTTGGCCGCCGACCATCTGGAAAGCGAAAAAAGGTTCGCCTGGCACTGTGCGCAATGTGATGCAATGCTTACCATGGGCACAATGCTCCAAAGAAGTTTTGTGAGTAAAGTAAACAGGCAAAAACGCCTAGGATTTACAGAAAGTCGTGTCGGGTGTGTAGGAAGATCAGATTTTCAGACGAGAGAAAATTCTCCATTTTTGGATCAGATGGATGAAGCATGGTACGGAGGAAGTAATGTTCTGGTTGTGAGATGGAGACGCGAATATTAATTCCTAACGTCATTCACGGCGATGGTTTAGTGCTCGTGTGGGAACTTATCAGTGCCACTGGATATTACAGATTATAAATGGAGGAGAGGTGTGGCATTTTTTTCGTAGTCAACTCAAGACTGCTCGAACGGCCAGTCATTCTATAGTGAAAGGGAGGGATGGCGATTCTAAATATTTTTCATACGTGTCGTCTTTTACACACTCGAAATCATACTACTTTTTCTGGTATTATTTGGTCATTTTTTTTTCAATAAATCTCTGAACATCTGAAGGCCGTATTGGAATTATTTTTGAGAAGGGGGGAACTAAAATGCATTCAATTTCGCTCAATGTGACATGAAATAATTATTTGTGTGCTATTGTCTTAATGATTATTGCATATTCTGCAAGAACGGGTGCCCTTTCTTCGCAGAAAATTCAAAACATCCTCGGTTGCAATGACGTATCAATCGCTGTCATTTCAGCGCTCCACATTTCGAAAAGAGCAATCTTCTGAGATGTGACGAGATCAATATTCAGCCATGCGAGCCAAACCGTCGCCGTCCACCAGTCGAGACACTGGCCACATGAGCAGCTCTGTAAGTCAACTTCCGACCGATGATTGCGTACCCGGCGCCCACATTGAGCTCCAGATAAGGCCACTGCCTCGTCATCAGGCTGTCACGAACCAGATCAGCGTGAACGGCTTTCTCCGACACTTCGGAGCCCCTCGCTACAGATCCGTAAAGTTAACGTAGCAAAGTTTTGAAAAAAAATGAAATTAATTTCAAAATTTGTCCCTTTTTGTTGCTAATTTGTTACGCGAAAATAAAATTTGTCGCTCTTTATCTGATCCCGCTATACTGTTTCTGCTAAGAACCGAACCAAACTAGTTCCAGAGTTTTAACTATTTTATTATTAATTTATTATCGCAAAACATTTTTACCCGGTCATCTTCACACACACACACACCCAACAAAAACAGGAGGCGGACAGATTACACTGACACAAAAAGTTGTCCGACCCAAAAACTTGAAACATATTTCTCCATGTATGTCAAAGCGCTGAATTCGAATCTGAAGCTAGAATTGCGCCACCACCCTCCAGTTTGTTTGTTTTTTGTTGTTTTTTTTACGAAAAAACAAACAAACGTGGAATTGTAAATTTCACAAGCTTTTTCACCATTAAAAAAATCTTGCAAGGTGGTGGAGCAATTCTTGCTACTGATTCAGCGCGTCGACATACATAGAGAAAAATGTTATAAGTCTGTGGTTCAAACAACTTGTGGCTTCTGTAGAGTATGATGCTACAAGACACCAAACTATTATTCACACGTACTTATCGCGATTTAAAAGAAAAACTGGAGGGTGAAGAAATATGTGTCTTAGGGTCTCAGAAATCTTTGGGTCTGACAACGTCTTTTTTGGTATGCCTGTGTTATCTTCAAAAGGGAAGTGAATGTTTAAAGAAAATGTGCAAAGCCGAAGATTATTTTTATTCTTTAATTACAAAAATTCTCAATTGTTTTGAGAACGGCCGTTCAAATAATTCAGTAACAACATTGCACAGTTCTGCCCACGTATTAATGGAGTGATTGTGAACTTTTCTTGTGAATGTGATTTTATTGGAGAAATTTAATTATAAGAAAGGTGATTGTATGAGTATATGTCTCATAGTATTTGTTTATTGCCAAAGGAATAAATTGCGTAACAACGTCACCGTTGCGCTTCATAATTTTCTTACGAAGTGTATTATTAATTCTGAGAATTATTGTTGAGTGTGCATGCACTTAAATGCAGAAAACCTCGAGTATAAAAAACTCTACCCGCCGTAACTTCTTACGAACGGAGAATTTTCAGGTTCACATCTTTAATTAATTAATATAAGAAGCCCGAGATAAACAATATCAAGTAATAATTACGGGTTAGGGTTCATATTTATAGACCCACGAATTTTTTTATTACATTAATTTGAATGGGTGAAAATCAGAACGGTATGGGGGGAAAATGTTCAAAATGGGGACGGCAGGTCAAACGGGGACGTTAAGTTTCTTACTGATAAGGGATGCTTAGGGTAGCCAACCGTAGTACTACTACACTAGAGGACATGTCAAACAGTTTGAGACGAATTGTGGAAGCGTGTGCGTGTAATTGTTTGTTTTATGAAAATTTGAATGTTTTTGTTGAAAACCGATACGATTTCATCAACCTAGTGTATTAGATCTTAACATATTACTTGTTGTCGTTCACTTTTGGTGAGTAGAGCATTGATTCTCTTAGTTTTAAGGTACATTTTAATACATAATTTATTACGTTACGCATGGTTGTAAAAAGACGTCACGTTTGCTAGCGGCCGTCAGGGCTTTCTCAAATGGGGACCTTGAAGTGGCCCAAAACGGGGACGCCCCCCGAAAAATCTGATGATGCCTGTATCCTTTGCAACGAGCTTTAGGCAAATTCCAAGGGGATCGAAAGTTGGATTGAGTGTGGTACCCGTGAAGATCGGGCACATGAAGCGCATTCCAATGCTGCAGAAGGGATGACACGTTTATTTGTGACTTACTGCGTGATTTTGTTCCTGTGCAAATTCGAATGTTTATAAAAAACACATTTACAAAATTACAAAATGTTTATTCTTATATTTCGTACTTGTCATTGTTTACTGAATTTAATGATTGACTTTCTACATGTTTTATAATAAATGTCTTCAATATTTGTCCGTTTGTCTGTCCGCCGTCCATTTTGTCTGCCCGACTGTGGTTCGCTAGCGCCTAAACCGTTCAGTCAATTTTCTTCAAAATTGATATTTTCCGCTCGATCTGAACGAACTCGAGGTTTTGGGAGTTTCAAACCGATATTTTGAGGGTACTTTATATGGAGCTTCAGAAAAATTCTCAAATTTTTCTCAAAAATTATTTTTTTCATTTTTTTTGTTTAAATTTTGTCCTCGCATAGCTTAAGGACGCTTAAGAGTATGGTGCAGATCGTTGAAATATCCCCCCTTTCTTTTATCGAAAATTGCAAAAGTGCAATTTTGTGGGGGGCGTCTTCTTGCAACTATAATATTGAAGATTGAGATTGTTTCATCAATGATATCTGTACTTTACAGACATCTTCAATTTTTCGAAAATATGAGAAGTTTTCGGGTAATTTTGCGCGTAATAAAAGCAATGTTTTAAAAAAAATTTGCAATTGCATATGTAAAAAAATTGGTTTATTTATAGAGGTTGCATTAACAAAATGGTTATTAGCGACCACATGATTATTACAAAGGATTGACAATATTTGAAATAACTAAGTTTTACAAGTATATAAATGAACACATTTACGTACGTTTATCTATTTGTAATTCAGATAAGAGGTTAATTACTTTGCAGGTCAATTTCCTAACAATTAATAACTGTTGTATGATCTTTGATAGCTCTTATTTAGTTCTTAAGGCATTTAACTGAGGACATTGAATTAACATATCACCATTGTTCATTCGCTTCGAGTCTATTTGAAGACTCCGCATGGAATTGTAGCAGTAGAAGGCACACCCTACATTACCATTTTTGGAGGAATCATCAGTGTATATGAAGTTATAGCCATGATACATGGATTTCATGTCCTGAAATAGCGCCAGAAATGTACTGGGGGGAGTTGAGGAAGTGCAATAATCTCCGTTTTCTAGACGCAGCAAAGAATGCGGCACACCTGATGCATATGGTGATCACTCTTAGGATGCAATGTAGTTCACCTCTGCAGTCCTTTTCAATGTGTCCAGCTTTTTGACACACTTACAGCAGGTGTTCTTTCTATCAGGTCCTAAATACATGAATATTATATGTTCATACTTAAGGCTTCTGAAGCTTCGCATTAAGTGCCACTTCTCCCTAACCCAACAATTATCCACCCGAATTTCAATTTCTCCTTTGTCACCAGTTTTTGGGTTACCTCTGCTGGCAGAAGGATTGTTGTCGTCTGTACTCTTCCTCACATCTCTGCCATATCTCTTCCTCAATCAGCATGAGTCAACTATCTGCTTTATCAGTATTCTCAGTTTCTGGACTACCACAACTTCTTCGACTACTTCTGCCTCATCGATGTCCCTGATTTCAACTTATTGTTGTGGTGTTAGTATATTTACTTTGGTTTGAGCGCCTCAAGCCCTTTCTACAGCATAATTTAGTGAGGCTACATTGCCACTCATTTCCAAGAACTATTAGTATATCTTTCTTCTGGGTCCTGCGGATAGACAGGATTTCTGCACCATGTTTTTCAGGGTCTATGTTCTTCTAATTTTTTTTTAATGATGTCGGCATAGGTTTCCCCTTCTTTGGCTTCCACTTTAATTGCCTGATTCAGTACGTGGAACGTTGCCTGAATCAGTCTGATTCCACTTTGATTGCCTTCTCTTGGGTCTAATCGGCCCATCACTTGGATCCATTATTATCATTATTACTCATTGTAGAATTCTCGACTGTAATGTAATTACAAGTAGTTCATAGGATTTAGTCAGAGTGAGTAGAAAAATTTAAACCATTAGTTTGTTGATGTTTTGGAATGTTTTTATTCCATCCTTAGGGCTGGTTAAACAAAAGCGTGAAGACAATATCAATATGAATGTACACTGCATTAGTTGCAACATGATATGCAAAAATGATATAAGATATATACACCTTACTAAATAATTACAGAAATTTGCGATCTCTAGCAACGTTATGTTCAGGTTCCAACCCAACTTCACATTGAGTTGCTGCAGCAACAGAGTTCATTACAGACCATATCCGACTTCGGCCAAGGCACCAAAGCAAATAAATGAGAATTCTACTACAATTCAGTTGTATGGTGAGGACCTACACTACATCCACTCAAACATGTGCAGCTGGTCAAGCAGATGTTTAATTAAAACAACATAACAAGAAAGCTCAAAACAGGAAAGACTGATACATTACATCACTTATTAATATTATTATCAATTTGATACTGACTTTCAATTAAGTAACTACATGGGGAAAGGAAAATAAAATTAATAAGTTATATAGTGTAGAGTTTGAATGTAAGTCCGGTCAAACATTAGTTTTATTATTTAATTTTTAACAGTCGTTTTAAACAGTTTTTCTCTTTACAATCTGGTAATAAGCAAATCAGATGATTATTTACATATGCATACTAATTCATAGATTCTTCGTTGATGTATAATTAATGAATGAAATAACTGACATTTCCAACCATATCAACTTAAAACCCATAATGAAACATGGGCTTGAAGAACACAACAGTCTACTAATTTAAAAATGATTGTAAATAACCAGGAGAAAATCAGAACTATTTTTAATACTATGCATAAATTACTAGTGCAACCATCTCAAGATTAGTCATCATTCACATAGATTTTATTTGCTATTTAACCAAACCAAAAGTAGGCACCATGAACAGGCATTACATAGTATAAAATTAGCCATGACCAAAAAGTATTGAGTGTCAACATACACACAAAATAATCAACTGTTATAGTGAACACTTAATGTTACCAATTATGTCAACAGTTACATGGTTCAAGTGCATACAATGAGACAAAACAAAACATTTTATAATGTGAGGAAGGTGGCACAATTAATTATTACATATTCTTACTGAGTCATATTATTATTGATTTATAGATGTTAAAATTGGGATTATATAACCATATACAACCTAGCAATATGAAAACTTGGGTGTGATGTAAACAGAGACCCTTACTGAATTAGAGAATACTATTCACAAAGAATACACAATTTAATTCAGCATCAATACACATAGCATCTTGAAAGGCATTCCTTGGTGTAAATTGCATTAATCATTAGTATTGAGAGTTAACAAGACCAGAAGAGTTCAATTGTAGCATAATTATAGATAGTGGACATCAAACAAAAAAGTGACCATGATAATAAACAGCTAAAAACCTTGCAAATATGTCACTTTATAAGCGAGATAACTTATAGCACATTTAAAAGTGTTGGGGGTAATAGTCACATAGATTACAAAATTTGTAATTAAAAATCCCCTAACACAGCATTTATTGAAAGGCATTCCATGATATAAAATTGCATTAAGCATAGGTACTGAGAGCAAACATGACCAGATGAATTGAATAGTAACAAAATAAGTAGGCACATCCAAACAAAAATTAATGGCAGAGGCCTAGATAACACATTGCAATCAAACCACGTTATACATAGATCATGAAAATACTAGGAGTAGAATTAAAGATATGAATACCAAATAATATCGTAACCAAACAGTGGATTTACATGTAAAGTAAAATATTGCAATTTTGAATAAACTAATGAATATAACAACATCAACACAAACTTGGAGGTGACCCTACCATAATATTGCCTAATTAAACTCCTGCTTGACTGGATGCGCATGTTTGAGTGGCTGTAACACGTAGTCCTGACCCTACAACTGAATTGTAGTAAAATTCTCATTCATTTTCTTGGTGCCCTGTCCTGAGTCTGACAAGACAGATGTGGTATAGGATGATTTGCTGCGTTGCAGCAACTCTTCGTAGAGTTGGGTTGGAACCTGGACATAATGTTGCTGAGAGACAGTAAATTTTCATAATTATTTAGTAAAGTGTGTACATATTGTATCATTTTTGCATATCATGTTATTCATTTATGTAGTATATATTCATATGTATGTTGTCTTCATGCTTTTGTTTTACACCAGCCTGAGGATGAAATAAAATTATTCCAAAACTTCAGCAAACTAATGTTTTCATTTTTTCTTCTCAGGCTGAACAAATCCTGTGAATGAATTCCAAATTATCATTATTGTCATCATCGTCATTATTATCATTATTACTATTATTATCAGATCGAAGATGGAGTAGTGTGATGCTGTTGCCATAAATATGTAATAGCAAAATGAAATGTAGAAGAGGGTCTGTTTTAGCTTAGTAGTGCAGTGGAAAAAAACAAAACAAAAAACAAAAAAAGAAGATGCTTTAAATGTAGGTTAGTAATCCCAACCCTTTTGGAAATGTTTTGGATGAAATAAACAACAAATTAGACACCCTTTGTAGTAGCATGAGTTAAAAAGTAAACGTTAAGACTTCTTAAGTGAAAAATATGAAGGTGTAATAGAAGAAATAAGGGTACTAAAATAAATCAAAGAAGTGAAAATGAAGATACAAAAATTGGACAGTACTATACATACAAACTAAATAGCAATGTTTGGTTAGAAATATAGAAATCAGTGGAATAAATTGTGATCATTCAAACCTTGTGAAAAAGCATGTAACAAAATTTCTTAGTGAAATGTGTAAGGAAAACTCAGTGTAACTAAACATGGGGACATATTAGTAGTAAAAAAACAAAAAATTCCAAAGTCAAAAATCCAAAGTAATTATTAAGTTCAACTCTAAAAAGGTAAGGGACAAAACTCTAATCAATAAAAAATGAGAATGCAAAACAAGAATATATTTAACTATGAGACAATCACTTTGTGTACATCAACAAAAACCTATTTCAGTAACATGCAAACCTGTGAAAAGCCAAAAATAAGGGAAAAGATAAATAGTTTTAATTCATACAAGACCAAAATGGAAAATTTTTTATCAGAAGGATAGTAATGTGATAAGAATTAGACACGAGGAAGATTTTAGATGGATGATATTGTAATGAGTGGAATTAGTGTCAATAAGAACGACGATCTTTCTAAATCTACCTTTAGTGAAACACAAACTGTGAAAATGATAATTCCTCAGGGCTGTTCCTGGGGTCGTATACTTTATCTAATATTTGTCAAAGATATAAGAAAGTAAAGACTTGCTCTTTTTATATATTTACAAAAATTAAAACTTGCTCTAATTATATATCTATAGGATGTCCAGGAAGGAAACGTCGAAACTTCAAAAATAAGCTCTTAAGACAATTATAAGCATATTTTGTCGAATAAACTATGTGGGTATTCCAAATATCTTAGCCGCAATAAGCACTCAAAGGTTGGTTTGAAAAAAATATTTCTGGACAAAAATGCATAATAAAATCATAAAATCATTCCAAAGACTTGTAAATTGTTTATAATTTACAAAAGAAATGAATATATAGTATTTGAAGATACGAAACACATTCCAAATATTCACAAAACTGATGCAGTGTGTCTAGTTTTAAGATCCCATCGTGTGTTATGACACGCCTTTAAATGAAGTTGAAATAACTAACAATCTTGTGTTGTCTAGGCTATCCGGGACGAGTCACTGTCATGGTGGCTAACGTTTCGGCCAGCGTTTTGTGGCCTTCTTCAGAGCGTACTGCTGATCTCCAATTCTACACAGGAATACGTTTATGTTTCGCGCGGAGCTTATTTAAGATGTCGAAACAAAGGCTAGAACGGTTTTATTTTCTCAACATTATTTCATACCGATGGTCATGACTATAAGTTGCGAGAAACTCATCACAATCCGTTTTGGTTGTCCTTATTAAGTACTTTAGCTTTCTAGAAGTTAGGAAAAGCGTTAATAGTACAAATAAATATGTATAAGAGAATTATACACTGAGGTGGCCAAAGTCATGGAATACCTTCTAAAATCGTATCGGACCTCCTTTGGCCGGCGAAGAGCAGCAACTCGATGTGGCGTGAATTCAACAAGTCGTTGGAAGTATTTTTGCAGAAATATTGAGTCACGTTTCCTCTACAGCTGTTCGTTGTTGAGAAAGTGTTGCCGGTGCAAGATTTTGTGCACCAACTAACTTCTCATTCACGTCCCATAAATGTTCCACGAGATTTATGTCGGGTGGTTAAATCATTAGTTAAAATTGTCCAAAATATTATTCAAACCTGTAGCGAACAATTGTAGCCCGATGACATGACGTGTCATCAATAACAAATTCCGTCGTTCTTTGGGAACTGGAAGGCCATGAACAGCTGCAAATAGTCTCCATGTAGCTGAACAAAACCATTTTCATAATGATTGGTTCAGTTGGACCAGCCGATTCACTTCCAGTATCTAGTATGTAAAAAAAGTCCATACCATTGTAGAACCACCATCAGCTTGCACAGTGCCTAGTTGACAACTTGAGTCCATTGCTTTGTGGGGTTTGCGCCATATTCGAACCTTACCATCAATTCTTTATAATTGAAATTGGGACTCATCTGACCAAGCCATGGCTTTCCAGTCGTATAGGGTCCAATAGTGATGGTCGCAAGCCCAGGAGAGGTACTGTAGGCGATGTTGTGCTGTTAGCAAAGGCACTCGAGTCAGTACTCTGCTGCCATAGTGCATTAAAGCCAAATTTCGCCGCGTTACCCTAACGAATACGTTCGTCGTTCGTCCTACATTGATTTCTGCGGTTATTTCACGCAGTGTTGCTTGTCCGTTAGCACTGACAACTCTATGCAAACGCATATGCTCTTATTAAGTGAAGGTCGTTGGCCATTGCATTATCCATTGTGAGAGGCTGTGCCTGAAATTAGATATTCTCGGCACTCTCTTGATACTGTATATCTCGGTATACTGAATTCCCTAACAATTATGTATTGTCCTCTGCGTCTAGCTCCAACTACTATTCCGCGTTCAAAGTTAATTCTCTGTTAATTCTCACCGACGTCTGTTAATTCACGGCCATAATCATGTCAGAAACTATTTCACATTAATCACTTGAATATAAATGAATGCACCGCCCTTAGATATAATTACCCTATGTATGCGATTCTACTCACATCTGTATATTTTCATGGTGTATAGTACATCATATCAAAAGGAAATATACAAAATTTGGAATACGTCGACGACAGCAAGCAAGTAAATACTTTTAACGCCCTTAAAAACTCCTCTACGGTGAATGTACTACTGAACTGGTTTCAAATTAAAAACAAATAATTAAAATGTTTAAAATTATAAATATTACTCGTTCAGCAAGATCAATTTTGCTGTATTTCTAGAAATCTACTCCCAACAGAAGGCGATGCTGTAACGCGCCGCAATTGCGTCGGACTACGAACTAGGTTTGTACAAACTCACAATTCAAGACGTTTAGTGCGGCAATAACCAATGACTATTGGAAAATTAAAAAAAAAAATCAGTGTATATGAACAGTTGAAATTTTGTATGTATTTTCTTTCACATTTACATTTGTATAAAAAATCAGGGCACTTTCATCGCAAATGGAAACAAGCCCACATTATTCCTATTTTGAAACCAGACTAACCAAAATACGACCCATCAAATTATCGCTCAATTAGTCTTCTGCCCTTCGTAGAAAAGCTATCTGAAAAATGCATCTTCACCAGATTAGTCTATCATATCAGTTCAGTTCAAGCCATACCTCTACACCAATTTGATTTTCAGCCTGTACTTTCTACATATCACCAAATATTAAGACTATTCGAAGATATAATCGAAGGCTTTTATGAAAAGAAACACACAGTAGCACTCTTCTCTCATGTAGTTTTGACACCGTTTGGCATCCAGGTCTATTGTACAAACTTATTCCCATTGGAATCCCTCATTATCTTACTCATTATCAAAAGCTTCCTTGCAGATCGCACTTTTTAAGTCCGCCTTTCTGGAGCTCTTTCATTATCTTTTCCCATTAAAGCAGGAGTACCCCAAGAATTCCCCACACTGTTCTCTCCCCCCACACTATAACCTTGATGTCACCGAAATACCATCCTCCTCACATACCTCCATTGCACTGCTTCCTGATGATATCGCTATATATTCCTCAAACCGCGATATTGACACCGCACAAGAATACCTGCACATTACCTCTCCCAGTTCTCGGACTGGGCCAAGAATGGCACATCCAAATAAATCTAGAAAAATGAAAAGCCACGATCTTCACGCTCCACAGACCAAATAATTTTTCACTTCTCAAATATCTCACGTATCAAGGACCAAGTATAATCCAAACTAGCCAGCCAAAAAATTCGGTAAACTATTTGACAGAAAAAACACTTGGTAATCAATTATCCTTTACAAAATAACTTTCGTCACTCGTAGAATCTATCAACTACATCCCGTTTTCAATACGTCATACCTCCTGGCACTTCATGTTGCTACTCACCTATATCAATCATCCGTCGAATATTATCCTACGATTCTATCAGTGCGTCAGCCAGCAAATCAAATATTAAAAAATGCATATTTTCCAAAATACTTGTAAATTCCTCCGAACCATTATAAAAGCATCATAGTTTGTAACTGACCTAACCGTCAGTTACATTACGAACTTGGCATGATCCCGATCTCCCTCCATTTTTCTCGCCTATCCTCCCACTTCTATCTCCAAATCCCCTAGATTCCCTCAGCCTTACATTTCAAATTCGAAAAACAAAATCCTCACCACAATAAATCACCACAAAGCGCAAAGCGGAAACTACCGCAACAATTCTGTCACCCTCCCTGGTCGTCATGTACCTGGTGAGGCTTCGCACATTTAATTTACAAATATTTATTGCACCTGCTTAACGTGTCCATGAACTGAATGTATTCATACATCAATCATGTTTTCTAAACAATGTTAATATTATTCAATATACCCTCAATGTATTGTACTCGGCTGTTGAGGACTTTCGGGTCAAGCAGAAAGACATTTTTTAAAATTAGGGGAAGTTTCTTCTCACGTCTGACCATGTCCTTGTGTCTAGTGGAAGCTCACGTAGTATCGCTGAAACGTTCGTGATATAAACTATCTAGAAAAAAGACTTGCATAAATGGTTTCGAAAATATGATATTGATGTAAATTCGAGGGTAGAAACATTTTCAACGTAGAAAATGTCACCTAGTAGATTTGCCTTACAGAGAATATTCAATTCTGACGGGAAGGTTGAGAAGAAAAGAATGGTAGCATAGGGATTCTCGCCGACCCCATACGTTACGTTTTATCAAACGTTTACATCAATGGCCACTTCAGTACGTGCGACGATCACGGTGACTTGCCAAGGTAATATGATCGAAAACGACACAGCTAATTTTTAAAGTGTCTTAAACGAGAGTCGTTTTGAAAGAAAATAGCTCGGCTGGAGATGGGGATGAGGGCAACCGATACGCGACCAATCTTCCAGTAACCTCCAATGCGGTGATGCTTAGTAGAAAGATCCAGTAGTACTCGTTTAACATTTCGAGTTGGACAAGCCACTTCGGGAAATTGGACTCGTTTCCAAGAAATAGATCCTGGCGCATATCTGAATAACAGAAAATGTCAAATAAAATAAGTTTTGCCGGTGGAATCCTTTTCATTTCTAGGGATGACAGAGAATCACGAGAGACTCGTCAGTTTGATCCTCATCAATAATATTAAATCTTCTTATGTTTCAACCAGTTAGTATCAGATGAGTAAAGACCCTGTAAGGCTGAGACTCTGACGTATCTTCCAATGACATACAGCATTGTCTGTCATTCGAGAAAATACAAATTCTAGAGGCTACATTGATCGACTACTATTGTTGCCGACGAGTTCATTTATGAAAAAGAAGAGAATGATTACGACAGCCGAATGAACAGGCTGGAAGAAATAACGGTGGAAATCACGACTCTTGGAATCAAGGACTTCCTCACCTTCCGAGTTTTGGCTACGCGAGTCTTCATTAATCCATTTTATTGTAAAGCAACCCGTCTGGAATCCGGATACAACACATGCAAACGATGCCTGATTATGTAGGCCCTGAATCACTCGCACAACGGGCATCAGTTTCTGGAGTGAACCCCACGCGATCCCCGCGTTCGGCGCCAGCCAAGCGGTAAGTGGCGGTGGTGGAGCGAAGGCACCGTACTCACCTGATAAGGCGTGTCGTCGCCCTCCGCTGGACTCCTGGTGGAATGCCACACAACTTACAGTCAACCTCCTACAGGTGAGATGTCGGAACGTACGCACACGGGAGCACATGAGATTCTTATCTTATTCAGGGGGCGGCCGACACTGGCTTTGAATAGAAGTGGAAATCTTCGGTCCTTTTTAAATGAAAAGAATTAGTACATTTAATGTTTTGTCAGAAGGGCAGACACTAGAATTATTAAAGTAAATAAATCAATCTACCTTTCCCAATAAAAAATACCCCAACTTATAACTAACTACCTTTAACTTATTCCTAGCATGCACAAATGATTTATGACATTTTATAATGCTTTCGAATCTTCATTGCATGATAAACTCTTTTCTCAGTTCTCATAGTTCTTGTCACTGGTTGTTGAAATAACAATTTAAGAGTGTGTGTTGTTCGTGAGTGGGTTTGAATAAGTTGATGTGATTGGTCGAATGACAACGATAGATGTGCATCTCGTTCTTGTTTTCTCTTTGCGTAAGTCAGTCAGTCGCGAGATGTACCGATTGAGCGTGTTTTTCTACCAAAGTTTTCTTTTGTACTAATGTAATCCTTCAGTTTTATGTGTTAATGAATTATAATTAAAACATTGTTTGTGTGCTCATTTTACTTCCCGAACAACATAGAAGTAGATCGTGGTTCTGTGTAAAAGAGGAAAAAATATCTAGTAAATTTTTTTGACTTGTGGTCGGCCATAATTGGCGCGTCGCTTTGCTCATGTGGAATCATGTTTCAGCGTGGGTAAAATCTGTCGAGCGAACTGAGATTTTTGCCGGTGACCGCCATGGAGGTTCTCCATGGAATTGAGCAGTTGGCCGGGAAGGACAATTGGGCTTCGTGGAAATTCAATTTGAGGAATTTATTGCTCGCAGTTGAAGGGGCATATGAGGTGTGTACTGGGGAATTCAATCTCCAGCCCATTTTGAAGAGTGCAAATGTCACGGAACGTGCGAGTTACACAGAGGTTTAAAAAATGGGACAAAGATCACGCAGCCGCTCAAATTTTAGTGAACCCCTTGGATTCGAAAGTGGTTGCATTGCTGGCTTGCGAGACCGCGAGGGAAATGTGGGTGAAACCTCACTTCGTCATTGTGCAACGAACGAAGCAGGCTGCACATGGCGTTCAGTCTGAGTTTTTCGGGTTAATCACGTTGCCGGAAGACGACATAATCCGTCATGTTGCGAGATTCGAGGGCTCGTTTTGCGATTGCAATAGTTGAACGTGAAGCTGGAAGACTCAGCGCTTATGGTGCGATTGCTGGACACTTTGCTGGAAAGTTACGAGAGTTTCCGATAGTCTTCATGGACTCGTCCGGCAGATAAATACGCCGACGGAGCTGATTACTGCTCTCACTACCGATGATGCGCGTCGCAATGTGCACAAAGTAAAGCAAGAGAAAATGGAGAAGTTGTTTGCGGCAGCTTACAAGCTAGTACTATATTCAAAGTGGTGCTAATCCAACGCGTGTTTCCGAGAAAGCGTGACACGAAGAAAAAGAAATTGCTAAAGTGTTTTACGTGCGGTGTAAAGGGGCATTGAAAAACATCGCAATAATGACAAGGACAAGATACCACAGACCAGACAGTACCTCGCATGGTGATGGTGGTGGTAGTGGAAGTGATTTGTCATTTGTGACGGAGGTGTAAGGCGCTAAATGCGAGAATGACATTTGGTTAAGAGACGAAGGGGCTACAAATCATTGCTGTCCTCATCGAAAATGGTTTGTGAGCAATGAAGCTTTTCCGAATCCTCTGATAGCTTTTATTAATAGGACAAGCCAATAATGAGGTCTGTCGGTAAAGGGAGGATTGACTGTGAAGTTCTGAGGTGATGGTTGACAAGCGATGGTTTCAATGGTAAAGGGTTGACAGGCCATATTGACGACGTACTGTATGTTCTTAATGGACGTCCCAATTTGATGTCACTGACTGTTATTATGGACAAAGGACTGTTCAAGCAAGCTGATGACAAAAGTTGCGAGTACGTGGCCAAGGATGGAGTTGTGCTTTATGTGGTGAAAGATATGGAATGTAATATAAATTGCATATTCGTCCATTGAGTAAGTCCAATAGTGAAATCAACCTGATCGACCGAGTCTCTCCAAGTGTGGCATGGGCGTTTGAGCTGTCAAAACAAACGTCACGTGGAAAGATTTCTGCGAGGGCGCAGCATACGTGCCAAGGGAGACGACTTCTTTTATAGAGCTCGTGTCGAGGGGCACCAGCAGAGGACTTGTGAGGTCATGAAAACTGACCTGTGTGGAGCAATGAAGGAGGAGTCACTTTGAGGCTCCAAGTACTTCGCATGTTTCACCTGTGATTACTCAAAGTTTCGCATCGTTAAGTTTCTGAAAGAGAAGTTGGAGGTTGCTGGTGCTGTTGAAGAGTTGCTAAAGTTTGTTAAAACTCAGTGTGGACGTCTACTGGTGGTTTACCATTGTGATGGCGGGCTGGAGTTCAAACATCAGAGAGTCGAGAGTATTTTTAAGGTCAACAAAGTTTAACTGGTATTAATAAATCCTTATTCGCCTGAGTAAAATGGGTGAGCGGAGCGCACAAACCGTAGAGTTGTAGGCACAATGCTGTTGGCTAAAAAGGTTTCAACGTTGTTGTAGGCTGAAGCAGTTAACACTGCTGTCCCTCTTCTCAATCGATCGGGCTCTGTTGGAGAAGATTAGAAGTCACCTTACGAGATTTTTACGAGAAACTCCCTGTATTTGCAGAACTTTTCACGTGTTTGGAACCAGTTGCTTTGTGCAAGTTGCACCGTAGAAGTGTCGCAAGAAGGATGTGAAGGGAAAGCGAGGAGTCTTCGTTGGTTATTCTCATGACATTGACGGGTGCAGAGTCTGGATTTGAGGTAGGAGAAAGAACGAAGCAAAAGTGTTGATTTTGAAACTGAAACAATGAGAGCTGTTCAATCAACGGGGCCAAATCCTGTGGCAGCTGTGCCAATGCAAGTCGAATATGAGATGATCTCGAAGAAGACGGGCGAGCTAGTATTCTGGAGCTAGTAGAGGATGCGCCAGAAGAAGATGATGTTCAGTCGGCATAGGAGCAGTTTGTTGAATTGAATTGAATTGAATGAATTGAATTTGCCTTATTTTACGTGGCGAGACTCGGGCCATCAGGCCCGCTCTTGCGTCTGACCACGCAAATGTCGCTACGCTCCTTTCATCGACTAGCAGAGAAAGGAGGTATTTCTTGGGCGAGAAACAGGCGATTTGTTAACCCTGAGCCTGCTGCTGTTTAGCGTCGGAGTCTGCGAGACAGGTCAACTTCACATCAAACGGTACGCTGTGTAGAGATGAATGTAGCTGAGCTTGAGCCGAGAAGTTACAAGGAGGCGATGGCATCTGTCGACAAGAAGTTCTGGAAAAGTGCTATAAGGAAGAGGTTCAAACATTGCAAGAGAACTCTACTTACACATTGGTAAAGATTCCCCCTAATCGTAGAGCCATCGCAAACCGCCAGCGCAAACCGTTGCGCAAATCGTAGAGCCAGCGCAAACCGTTCTGTGTTCAAGAAAAATCCTAGTGGCGAAGTTTGCAGATACAAGGGTAGACTGGTTGTGCGTAGTTGCAACCAGATGTCTGGAGCGGATTTCGAAGAAACTTTTAGTTGCTTGATTTGGTCGGTATTAAGTGTCACAGCTAGCGGGAAGTTACACCTCACCCAAATTGATGTGAAGACAGCTTTCCTGAACGGTTTATCTGTCGGAAGACATCTACATGACTGCACCTGAGGGGTTCCCAGTTGGCGCTGATTGAGTGTGCAGGCTAAAACGGAGCTTGTACGGACTCAAGCAATCACCTCGCTGCTGGAATCAGCGTTTCAAAGAAGTTGTGACAGTTCTTGGTTTATCACCGCTGTCCCCGCTTATTTTAAGGAATGTCAATGGGTATAAACTTTGGGTAATTTTGTATGTTGACGACGCGTTGGTGCCAGCGACAGGCAGAGTGACGTTGAGGAGTTCTTCACGCAGTTGCAGTCACATTTTAAAATCACCAATGAGAAGTTTGTTTGCTTCTTGAACCTACAGATTTCGCAAGAAGAAGATGGATCAATTGTGATTCATCAACAGGGTTACGCTGAGTCGGTAGTCCAACGTTTCAACATGAGTGAAGCTAATCCTGTGTCTTCGATTATTGATCAGTACTGTAATGGGACGGTCGCACAAGTCGGATGGCGACGTGAATTAAATATTAAATTTAATATGGAATCGCGACTTCATAAAGGACGGCAGGAAACGTGCCGTTTGCGATAGGTAGGGTAGGGCCGCTAAACGCGCCGAGGAAACGGAGGAATGCACCTCTTATTCAGCGCAACCCACGCCGGCAGCACGCTCGTGACGCATGGGGAAATACGCCTCCCGCACCCCCACGGAATTGCCTACGCCCAGTTTTCGGAATTTACGTGACGGAGGTTACTTCGGAGAAAGTTGCATGAGCGCAGCTCTGCCGCTGACGCCGTGATAGGACGGAGAAACCACGGGAGACGCGACTACCAATCGCGATGTGAGACGCGGGGGAGGAATCACGTGGCACGCGAGCTTTCCTGAGGGACCGCCGAAGGACGCTCGGCTACTTATTTGGAAGCGGCGGAGCGAGCTGACTGACTTTGGAATCAGCGGGGAGAGCGCTCACTTTTCGGGTGGACGGATAGAGCTGTTACTTTGCTTCGGAGCCGGGGCTTTCCGTGCCTGATCGCCCCGAATGCCGCGCAGCACTTGCGACCATCGCAGCCCGACTCGCGTGACGGAAGCCGAACTATGGGACGGGACACACATGTGAGTGCCTGACCGCAAGAGCAAAGTGAGTACAAGCCGGGGCGTGAAAGACACGATCACGGAGCGACCCGCCATCGCCCGGGCGCGGCCTTGTCGACCGCCCGCGCCGAGCAACGCCGAGGCGCCGTCCGGTCGACGCACGCCGCTGGCCTAATCCAGTCACTGTGGGCCGCCACCGCGGCCGCCGAGTGGTCGCCACAAAGAAACCTGGGGCAAGCACCGACTCTGTCTGCCCGCCGCCAGACCTGCCGGGCGCTGGGATGCCCGACGCCGCCCCTGTAAGCTGGGTCACGACCGCCCGGTAGGGCGAAAACTACGGAGCTAAGATGAACTGTGGCCATGCCGGCCTTTCTTAAGTTAAGATTAGTTGTAAGTTAGTTGTAAGTTTTGTTCTGGCATTGGGCTTCACCCGCGTTGAATCAAGTATTGATTATAGAAATATTTAAGACAATGCCTCAGTCTTTCTATCCAGTGATCACGCATGCCTCCCTCTAGGGAGTCTGCCGACAATGCAGCCGGGCAAAGCTGAATTGCCGAAGGAAAGCAGGTAATCGGGTGAGTCGGTGGTTACAGTATCTTCAAGATTCCGGAGATAAGATCCTGGCATCTGCGCCTTATCGCGAAGCGATTCGATGTACCTGTCAGTGGCCACAAGACCGGACATCGCTTTTGCGGTGTGCTTACGCATTGCAGTTCTCAGAGAAGACAGAGATGCGGCACCGGGTATTGATCAAGAGGATCTTGCGGTACTTCAGAAGAACATCGGCAATGGGAATTCAAATTCCAGCGAGAGCAGCAGCAGAGAAGCACGTGTCCTGCACGTGTATAATGATGTTGATTACGCGAGTGCATACATCAGTAAGTGGAATAGTGAATTTCTTCTGTGGCGCGGCTATTACGTGGTCGAGTAATAGGTAACAGTGCGTCAGATTCTCGAAAACAGAGGCTGAATATGTGACTGCGTGCGAAGCAGCAAAACAAGCAGCTTGGCCGACAAGTATGTTTAAAGACATTGGGTTTTTAAAATCCGTGCCAACGTTGCTTGTTATCTAAAAACCCAGAGTTTCATAAGAAAACCTAGCACATTGATGTGCACTATCATTACTTGCGAGATCAAGTTGTAAATGGTCGCTTCTGTGTGATGCAAGTATGCAGCAAAGAGCAAGCGGCTGATATTTGTAGGAAACCGATTACGCGAGTTCAGTTTTGTTACTTGAGATCTTTGAAGTGTATTAAAGATAAATTATTTTTTTGTTTTTTAATTGTATCGTTTTAGTAGTGATTCAGCTTTATTTTTGATAATAAGGGAGATTTGTGATCTTAAATTGTGGGGGAAGTGTTGAAATAGCAATTTAAGACTTGTTCGTGTGTGCATTTGCATAAGTTGATTTGATTGGTTGAATGACAACGCTAGATGTGCATTCTCGTTCTTGTTTTCTCTTAGGGCAAGCATACGTCAGTCAGTCGCGAGACGAACCTCATACCAAGTGAGCGTGCTTCTCAACCAAAGTTTTCTTTTGTACTAATGTAATACTTCAGTGTTAATGAATTATAATTCAACCATTGTTTGTGTTCTTATATTACTTCCCAAACTGGGGTTTACTAATTTCTTTAAACAGTTTCAGGCAACTAACAACGTCGATGGATAAATGATGTCGTAGGCTTCCGCGGCCAGAGTCATGATCTGGGCTGTCCGGGTAACGCCGCGTCGACGTTTCGACCGATATATCACGGTCCTCTTCAGTGCTGTACTGCCCTGAAGAGCACCGCGATATGTCGATCGAAACGGCTGTCGTTGGAAACGTCGATGGATTTCGACAGCTCGTTCTTTTACCTCGAGAATCAGCGAGTGGGCGAGGCAGGCAGCGGAAGGCGGCGACTGCCGTGAGGCAGGCGCAGCGCAATGCCAGGTCGTTCGCCCGGGCGGCTTCTGGCCTCTAAGGCTCTCCGCGGTCCTCGTTCCTCATGTGGTCTCGCGATGAAGACATTGCACGGTTACGTAGTAGGTATTAGTGGACCGTGACGTGATGCAGCTAGACTGCTCGCCAAAATTCAGTTAATTACCGCGGTTTGTGGCTCTGCGTGGGTCAAATATGCCCAGTCTGCGCGCACTTTCATAACTTTCGCAATTCTTCCATCATAAGGTTGAACAGCTTCGTGTTCTTTACTTACAATAAGTTAAGGTCTTCATGAACATCTCCACTGCTCAAAATGTTTTCAGATACTTTCACATTAACGTGTTTGATCGATTCTCTCTATGGCTCCTCTTCTTCTCGCATCTCTTCTCTTGTTAATTATCACGTTCTCGGTCACCCCTCCCTCCTGTAAGTTCCTCTTTTAGAGTTACGCTATTCGTTGGGATGGAACTAGCGGAAATGTGAATGGGGGGGCTAAACGCCAGATTTACCGCGTAAGCCGTCCCTCGCCTGCTTTGACTTAAGCGGATAGGTGTGCTTTAACTTGAGAGGAGCGTAGCTAGCACATTTCGAACGAATCCGCTGGCATCCAGCGCATACGAGACTTTCAGCTCCAGAAAACGAAGTAACCAAGAGGTAATACATGCAATTCAACAAGATGTATGAATTTTTGACAATTTTCGTAATGACAAAAGATAATGTAGTCGGCCACCGGAAGTTAAATGAGATGTGGCATTCTCGACAGTAAGAGAATTTTCTCAATTTCAGTTTTTAATTATAGCTTCTACTTCATGGTTTAATTTTGGTTTGCAAAGTGCTCTCGTGGCTCAGGGTTAATGTTGCTTGCCTTTCACCACTGAGGTTCCGAGTTCGATTCCCGTTGAATCGCCGTAGAACCTCATGTTAAATTTGTTGCGAAAAACGAGTTTGCCTGCTTACAGGTCTAGTACAACTCCTGTGAAGCGTCCTAAACCTTTCCTTCCCAATTCGATGTCGATGGGTAGATGAATCAGAGTGCGTGCGAGACGCGAACGCGAAGACGCTACCTGTCGGCGATTCCCTGACTTGACTGCGACTGACGTGACTACGATTACTCAGCGGCCCTTGTAACGGAGGATTATTCCAATGTTATGGGAGAAATACTCCATAGTTCTCTCAACGCTAAGGAGATGGGAGTCGCCTAGCGTGTAGACGTAATAAATTAAAAAAAGTAAATCCAACTGAATAATATTTAGCTGAATATTATTTGGAATTAAAACACCTGGAAGGTGGACGCATGTGGTACCCGAATACAAGGCGCACTACGGAGCGCACGGTGAGAGAGATCGTGGTGAAACATCGTATATGTATATGTAGATCGTAGACAAGAAAATAGAATTCTCAAAAAGAATGTGTCTAATGTACGAGTGCTTCAACAAGGTTTAAATGACAATTATACCTAGCTCAAAGTGTTAGTTCCATGCCAGTGGGAAATGCCAGACTATTGTGCCAAAATCTTATACATTATAAAGAATTCTGCAGAATTTACTATCGGCATCAAGGGAAAGGCGAAGAAACGATGTGAATCGTGGAATGAAGAACTCAAGGAAATGGTTAAAAAGAAGAGAAAAGCTTACGAAATGTTGTTGTCTACAGGATGTTATTAAGATAGACAAATAAAGATTTTTAAATTTGCATCATCGACTAATTGAACATTTATTGAATGATACTGTGGATGATTTGCGTTGGGGGGAAAATAGCAATGTGGGTGCTATCAATACATCCAATGACTCGAGGGCAAAAGAACTGATAAAATAGAGATCAAACTTGATTGAGTTACTGAAAGTTGAATGGAAATTATACAAATTCATTGAAAATTCTAGGATGATTTAATCCAGTAGCAATTTCTTGAATACACCTGCTGACATGGCTGCTATACACACAGGAACCAATTATTTGCAATGCCTCTTTCATAACTACCTGATGCAAAAAACTTCAATACTATCAGCACCCGGTTACAGCCCAAGCAAAACGTGAAAAATATACTAGTTATAAAATAACAAAAAAAATTACAAAAAAATTACGAGTGCAAAATAACAAAAGATTTATTAAACAATAGCATACCTTCATAGCCACATCTATGTCCTTACGAGCACGAGCTGGCTTCAAGTAAGGGCTCAGAATTAATGTAATATAATTGAACAGCTCTTTGGATACTGAATATTTTAATGAATTCTCTGTTTGAGAGTTCTTCAAAAGGATTGCGAGTAGTTGCAATAGGTCTCGGCAAGGCTTGTGAATCGTATTCTGCAGCAGATTACGATTCTAACACTAGTGCGACTATTTCATCCATTTCTGAAAGCATAATTCTAATGCTATCATTTTCATTAGGCAAAGCATATTTACATTAAACACATATTCTTAGTGAAATAATAATAATAAATGGTATTTCATATAAAAATCGTAGATGATATAATAGTAACATCTATGAACATACAAAGTTATTTGATAAAAATACCCTATGTGCTTTCTACAATTTACTACGCACCTTCCCTCAGTATATGAAGATAATGAGGTTATGTTAACACAGTTTACTATTCGTGATGAATCTCAGTGCTCCAAACACCACTCGTGATATCGAGAACGAAAATCACGACCTCAGAATACGGACACTCGCATTTCATTCCTGATGACGTCAATCTCGAACGTTTAAGATGATCACGAGCGGTTATAAGATTAGGAGCCCTAGGTGAGATCAGTGTTTTCAATCATGACGATAGTGAATTTTTTCCATCTATTGTAGAAAAGTGTTTGACAGTTTTGTAGAATTATTGCACCGTTGTAAGTGGGTGGGAGGGGTGCAAGACGACGTGGAGCTGAAAGAGTGAGAGTATGCTCTAAGTCCGTGTGCCATGGTCAGCAGGACGACAAACACAGGTACGTTTTCCAGTGAGAAGAGTAAGGAAACAGCAGTAACGATAAAACATATTTTTGGCATATAAGAAAATAATTGTTCTTTAGTGCAGCGAATAACCTGAACACTCATTTCATATTTTCTTTGCAAGTAAAGAAAATTGTTTATTTCTCAAACAGTCTTCTTAATGAGTCAGGTTAGTTAGAAATAAATTATCAAAATAATTGTATGAGAGGATTACCAATTTGTCACTCAAGTAAATATTTGCCTCGAATATTTCATTTATACCAAATCGTATACTCTAATTGTGGAACAGAAAAAAAGAAATCTCGAATTAACAAAGTATAGAAATGGGAAAAGGCATTTTATAATAGATTTTGTGAAAAAATTTCCATTTATAACTAAAACAAATTTGACCACAGGGGTTACAGGTAAGAGAACCATTGTTTAAGTTTTTGTGTAATTTGTTATTTTATTAGTCTACTAGAGAGTGTAAAGGGTACCCATTGGTTTGTTTGATTTGTAATTTAATTTTCAGAAAGAGAAATTGTGTTTCTTTAATGGTGTATATATTCCGATTCAAACTTAGTGGCACTTGAAGACCATGAGCTGGACGGACACCGTCATCGAATCGAAAGCTTCGTTACGGCTTAAATTTTTGGAATTCGTGCTCCCAATTGCAAATGCAATGTCCCCATTCTATCAGCTCGTGACCATGAAGTACCACTGTATTTAAATCGGAGTAGAGTGACAAGTTTTTCGCAGAATGTATTTTTCCCAGAACATTTTTTTTACTTGTAAAGGTTTTTGTTCTTTGCCAACTTTATGTATTATACTTTAATAACTGATAATGACCACTTTTTAGTTGGATTATTTACAAAACACAATGAATATTTCACATTTTTGTTATGTGAAAGTGTGTTGGCGTGAATAATTTAATTAAATAAAAATGTGAAAATTTCATTGTATTTTGTAAATAAGCCAACTAGAAAGGGGTCATTATGAGTTATTAAAAAACTTAACATGTTAAAGAAATGTCAACTGTTCCATTCTGTATTCTTTCTTGCGGCAACCTCAAAGAACTTCGAGAACTTTCCTTAATAAAATAGCAATAAGTTATTTCAATCAGATTTTAAAAGTTAAGAAAAAAGTCCAGCATTCCTTTTTATTACTATTACAAGGGCAGTTTTTTCAACCTCCGATCGAGCCTTTAAACAGCTACACAAGTCGGAGGGTTCGGGGATGGTATGTGGGCGAGTGCACATTTTTTACCACAACTTCTGGCAATTCCGAGGCTCGGACGCCAATTTAATCTGAACTGTATGCAGGAGAAGAAGGTCGATACAATTGACGCTCTCGGCAAGTGCGAGCTGCATTTTGCTGTTCTCTAGGTTTAGCTACACACTTCTGCCAAGTGCTACTTGTTTTCTGCAAGACAAAGGGAACAGCGCGCTAGAAATTCACAAAAACAAGTAGAGTATACGGAATAAACTTTCAAACAAATGAAAAATGCTGGCATCTGGAGACGTTCTTATTCATGACGTCGGCCGTCACAATACTATTGTAACCAAACAACATCTGGAGCAGGTGAGTATTGATCATTCGGCGTATGTTTACCGGTGAGTGATTTACATCTCTTCCTCGAATTGAAGAATTGGCTGGGAGGCTGACCATTCCAGAACAACGAGGAGCTTCAAGGTAAAGAACAGGCCCATCTCTCATCAATGACGGGAATGTCTTACGCAGAGGGAACCGAAAAGCTTGTTGACAGATAAGACTGATGCCTCAATCTTCGGCGTTTATGTAGAAAAGTACATAAGGTTTTA
The DNA here is from genome assembly GCA_017312745.1 of Gryllus bimaculatus. Taxonomy (NCBI): domain Eukaryota; kingdom Metazoa; phylum Arthropoda; class Insecta; order Orthoptera; family Gryllidae; genus Gryllus; species Gryllus bimaculatus. The sequence goes on along the minus strand of BOPP01000050.1, from coordinate 7,820,190 downwards.
CATACATTTTGGTAATCATGTTTTCTTTACTCTTGTCGTTTTTATTGACTATTGGTGGCGAGAGGAGGGCAAATGCTCGCAACAAAGGGCCGTTCCGGGGATTGGAGCGTTTGAGGAAGACAAACCTGGGTTGGCACCTTCAATTTTGGTTCTATCCTAGCTCACGTCAAGGCCCTAAAATCCCTCAGGTCCACAAATCTGGGTACACCAGAAACGTTACTTTCTGGCCCAATTTTCAATATGAAAGAAAGCCATACCGCCCCTTAAAGACAAAACTTAGGTTTAAGTTAGTTTTAGTATTACAAAACGATTCACAACGGGCTCTGTAATTGCATTCTGAATTGGACTCATCATAGCAGTGGACCCTCGACTCCGGGGACTCTAATGAGTAGGGCTTCGGCCTATCCCAGGACTAAAATAGCAGGTAACAAACTGCTGCCTTTCCATCCACAGAACTGGAGGCATTTGTTGAGTAAATCGCATTCTCGATGGAACTGCGCGTAGTCTCGGCCTCGAGTTGCCTCGTGTTTGTGACGGGTCCTATTTGGGTTTCGTTCTGCGCTAAGTGCAGCTTACGTGTATGCCATACATTCTACTGCTCTGACGCTTACGATTTAGGGGGCTGCCCGGCGACGACCAGCACTAGCGCGGAGCTGGCGTCCCCCAGTGCAGGCTCTGTCGGTGCCGGTACACTGGATTATTGGTGGGGGGTCGATTACTCCAGAGGATAAGCTGAGGTGAGCCGCTTCGTCTGGCCATGTGCCCGAGCACCCTAACGACGCAGTTACATTAGGAAATCGGGGGGGGGGGTATCGTATCCAACTAGGTGCCAGAATCCCGTGCTCTATGTGCTATGGGACGCACTCACGACGCCGAGACTTTCGTCCACGGCGCCTGTCCACCCAGTTTCCACGGTTCCCGCTTTCTCCCGGGGTGGTCCGGGGTGGTCCGGGGTGGTCAGAAAACGAGGGTTCTTCCTAGTTTTCCTCTTCGGAGCTTCGTCGGGCTCCTTAACTCTGCCCCGAAGAGGACTTTGTGAATCTTCCCTTAGGGCGTCCGATGGAGAGCTGCCATGGGTAACGACGGATTATTAGGGGCGATTCGGGGTTGTTTTTCCACCAGGGGCTGGTTGAATACTCCTGGCGCTCGGCAGGCAACTTGCTCGCCTGGGAATACGGCGTGTCTCAAAAGTTTGATGACTTCGGCCTTCTTTTCGGTGGTACGCGGCGCTTGCCGACGTGACAAACACGGGGGTTTCGTTTGGGCGCGTGGGAGAGCGAACGGCATGGACGCGGGTCTGGCGTCGGGAGGCGATACATTGCAATATATTAAAAAGTACGATTTTGAGCAGAGAAAATGTCTGTAAAATGTTCTTTTCAAATATTGCGTTTTATGTTGTTGCAAAACAAATTGTACTTACATCACAAGCGTCCATTTCTTCGGCCCCAGCACAAATTGAAGTGCTTGGTAAATGATAATTCGGTCCAAACTGTTTTCGCAGAGCTGCCTCACATGCAGCATTCTGCCACAATGGCACAGGTACCTCTTTCAAAACCACTGAATGTTCCGTCACTGAAACAAAAGTCAACAAAATTATAATAAATGTTTGATATTTCGTTTTTGCTTTCTCACATACTACTTACGTGGTGTACCGAAAAAATGGAGACAAATACGACATTGATCAGTTGCAAAATGAAATTTTTGAATGCAGAGGTGAATCTACGGTAAGGACAGACATGGCACATGGCATGGACGCTACTCACAAAGAGCGCTATTTAGAGTATATCCGCTAAAATAAATAACCACAACCCTAATTTGAAGTATGGGTGCGAATTCTATGTTACCCGACAGACAGGGGCGTGGGGCAGGTAAAACCAAAACCGCGAACTATATGCCTGGTGGATAGACAATCGCGTAAGCAGATGCAAACTTGAAAACCAGGGCCTCTAGGCAATCAACACATTCTGATCTTCCCTTGTTAAAATTGTGTAAATATACTAACAGAATGGTAAAAAAAATTCTAATTTATTGAAATGAAATCAAAAGAATCGTCGAACCTTCTTTTTCCTTTTCCTACAATTTCGTAACAAAAATTGTTTACATCGTTACGCGAAAAACAATTTTATGACCTTTTTTAAATATGTAATTTTTTAGAACATTTTATTTAAGGCAAACATCTCTCTCTTCAATATTGTAATTTTGCCATATTAATTTTTCAAAATACAGAGTGTTCCCTGAAAATGGGACGAGCACAATGTTTTACAGATCTTGGACACATACGTGGCGAAAAGTTAGAGAAAACATTCGGAGCCTGTTTTGAGAATGTTTTCTTTATAATTTACATTCATTTCAGTCATTACGCAAGAAATGTTCGTTTTTCAAGAAGTATTCGTTGACTTTTTTAAAGCCTATTTTTAACATATTTCATTTAAGACAAAAATCTCTATCTTCAATATTGAATTTTTGCAATGTCAATTCTTTACAATTTTTAAAAATTCAGAGAGTTTGCCATAATTGAGGCTAACAATATTTTTATCATTCTGTCTAACAATATTTCTATCATACGAGGGGAAAACTTAAAGAAAAAATTACACTCGATTTAAAAAAATACTTATTTAAAAATTGCCTATATTTCATGCAAAATTACACGACTACTTTTATTTTTGAAAAATTGTAAAGAAACTTATTTCATGACCTGTCTTTGAACAACACATTTCGTTTGGGAAAAATTCTCTATTTTCAATATTGTAGTTGTAGGAAAACGCAGAAAATACTGGATCGATTTTTTGCAATTTTCGAAAAATCAGCTATTTTAACGAAAATGAAAATCACGTCATTATTTAAAGAATTCTTTATGCTATTCCAGGACAAAGTTTATTAAACCATTTGGAACCATTCTGAGAAAATTTTGAAACTTAAGGATTAATGTGTATTGCTCCCAAAATTCAAAACATACGTTGCAATCTCGGAGAGTCTCGAGTTCGTTTTGATCGTTCGGACAATATCAATTTTGGAGAAAATCGTCTAAACGGTTTAGGTGTTGACCGCAGATATGCAGACAGACCTGTTTTGCCGTCAATCGAGTTTCCGGTATCAAGGACCCACAAAACATGCTTTATGTCAGCACAATCTGTTGAACTAATTTGCAACATATAGGATCAATCCACTTTTTCGTTACGAGGATCTAGCAATAAAATGTTTTCTGTAGAAAATCGGCGATTTGCGACACATGATTTCTCTTCTTAGGAAGTAAGGCGAGAAAAAATGCTTATGCGTAATGTGAATTTCCTTTACTAGTGATGCGATGAATATATAGTAAACACTTTGAATATATTCAGTAAAATTGAAAACAAAATGTTGGATGGAGATCGGCATGATTCCCCGAACATCAGTGAATTTATATCGTCTGTCGGAATCTAATTCTTAGTGCAACTGCACTGATCAGTATCTTCCGTGGATTCTCCGAATGCTTCTAGGTGCATTCCGGAATAGTAATGGTTACTTTCGTCGAGGGACTATGCGCCATCTTTCTTTCTATTTCCCTTCTCTTTTGATTTCGAGGCGGCAATTACCAGAGAAGTTGAAACGCGTTGATACCAGTGATCGGTGGAACGACGGATGTTTGATATGGGTGCATCCATCTCACCTCGTACAGTAGGCTGTTTGAGGCAAATAACGGGAGGGAAACGAAACACAGGGAAGAGAAAAAACGTAACTGCCTGAATTCTGATTTACGCCTGGGTCTGATTTCTTTGCAGCATGTCTCAGTGCAGAAGTTGGTGAACGTTTGCTAGCGGAGAAAGACATTTGACGCTTTGAATGCCTTGGCATGCGCCGCCTCTCAATTCTTTTCGGGTCAAACTCAGAGCCAGTCGCAATCCGTTGCCTATGCCGCAGGTTTGCACAGTTTTTTGTACTTCCACTGACCTCGGGAGCTGCGCGCGAGCCTCTCGAGTGCAAATGTGGGATGTAAAGAAGTGTGGGGATGAGGCTCATTCTAGGTGTGGGGACTATCAATGAGAATGTTCTATTCGAAGCGTGGCGCGTAAATTGAAAGAGCAAGCGCCAAGAACATGACAGACTTTTAAACACATTTACATTTATTTTGCCTTTTCTATTTTGGAAATATTTTGTGGAAATATTTGTTGTCGATAGATGACAATGTGAAATATGAACTTAAAACGAATTTTATACTCATATTTGATTTAGAAACTAAGTATTATAATTTTTTGTACGGCTGATAATGTAATTCACTTTGCTACGATGTAATCACAAATTTAGTATGGTTCTAAACACAAAATTGTTATTTAAATCGCTTTTGTTTGATAATGATAGAAATAAACCATTTTCTAATTATTTCTCAACACATTTTATTCTTAAAAAATCATCGTTAGTACTTGCTGTTCTAATTTCTGGTAAGAGTACATTATACGTTTCTGATATCAAAACAACAAACACTATTCATAATAGTTTACATCGTATAAAAATATTACGCCCTTTGCATTCTATTTAACAAGATCCATAATAACCTCATGCTTGCCCGTAGCAGATGGTAAGAGAGGTATGCTCGTTGGTATCTCTTATTCAGATTTATGAGGGGCGGATGGTCACGAATATATGGACTGACAAATATTCTTCTTGGACTTTGTATATATTTCATTTTTATGTCAATCTTGATGTGAGATATTGCTCTCATTATGTAAGTTGGCACAATATTGCCACAAAACAGACTTAAGAGAAATTCGAAAGGTAAAATAAAGCGAGGTATTAGACGCCCAGGCGTTCAATCTATGCGCCGCGTCGTCCACACGGTGCAGGCTGCCCCTTCCCCGCTAACCTGCTGACCCCGCACTACTTTCACTCATGCCACTCTTGCGGGCAGACGTCGGGGCCTGGAGTGCAAAATGTCCGCGGACTCAGGCGCTGTGCAAGCCTGGTATCCCGGCTGTTTAAAGCACTTTAAAAATCATTTTCTGCATAGTTCTAAGTTTTGAAACCGAGTGCAACCGCCTTTGAAAGCTCCAAGGGGAATTCCGGAATCCGTTCAATGGAATATGACATACTGCTTTTCTTTCAAATGTTTACCTTCAGTTCGACGCCCCCAGCCTGTTATTAAGCAGCGTGTTCGGTGATCCACGCTCGTTATGTTATGAAAAGGGCCACCTGGCTGGGGAAGGCAGACGACGTCAATGTGAGGCCTTCGTTGAACCGCTTGTCGGAGTTCTAGAAGCGCTATATCGTGTGCCAATGTGGAATTGTTGAACGCAGGATATAGCACTATTCTTGAGACATCATACTCTTCGTGTACTAGAGCTTCTTGGGTCGAGGTCACGTCATATTCACCTAGTCGCACTTTTAAGCTGACGCCTTTTTCCCTCGCACTGCAACATAAATATTGGAAAAACTTTATAGATGGAGCCATTTCAGGAGCAAAGATTCACCACCACCATGTTTCTCTTAATATTACCAATAAATATTGCCTTTTCAGTGTGGAGGTAGTGAGATGCATGGATACCTGTAGAAAACGTAATATAGCCAGTCAATGTGAATCTCGTACACTCAATTGATCAGGCAAATATCCAGATTATGGTTTTTATGGTGGATAATTTGAAATATATATTAGGAAATAAAAACTAGAATATATTTCAACCTTTTACATACTTAAACAACAAAGAAAAATATACAAATAAAAAAATTTAACAAAATAATGCTCATACAGGTCATATTTAAAACCATACACTCTACTTTCGCGACGACCAATTTGGACCAAAGCAAAACGAACTCTATGTTTCACACGTGGAAAACACATCCAGAAGTGATTAAGTTTGATCTTGAGTGAGTTACGAAGTTTGTTAGGGAAATGTCTCGGCGAAGGGGCCAAAAGTCTTATGATTCCCCACCACAGCCCAGATTTACACGTTTCCTTTTGATAAAAGGTTTCAAGCGAGTTTTATCGAACACACGCATGCAAAGAGATGTTCCTTCAGCCCAGACGTCTTTCTACACATCCACGCGTTCACTAAAACTTCGAAATCGTTCGTCAAAAAGAAACACTTAAATCGAGGTCTTTGTGTCCGCAAAGTTGCTGAAGTGGTGAACAGGTCATTCTCAACAGCGTAAGACAAAATCGGCGTTTTTGGGGAGACAATCTAATGTAATTCGAAGCGTTATCATCGCAAGATATTTCCTGAGAGTTATTAAAGTTTGATTGTGTGACAAGTGAAGAGATATACTACATTGAGTTCGCCTATGTTGACTGAGCTAGAAAAAAATTAAGAAACATCTGTCATCAACAAACGATTCCAAATGTTCTGAAGGATGAGAATTCTAGCGGCCGACTATTTTCATCAGCAGTTTTCCGTGGTTCTTCCTATCAACACCAGGTATATTCCGGAGCAGTACCATAACAATCAAGCAATGGACTGCTCACGATCTTTCCTTCTTCTTCTTTATTCTTTTATCACCCCTTACTTACACTTACACCCACATGCACTACACTATCACACGTCGGGAGCTTAGAACGTGTCCCGGCAGAGGCGGTGCCCCGCTGGTGTGAAATACCTCGTTGGGAAAAATTCAGGCGATCTGACGTACCTGGGCGCAGCACCTCGCCAGCCAGAGGGGCAGGAGAGCAGCCACCGCCCATGATAAAAACGTACACAACACTTACGGGATAAAGACTTTAGCAGTTGACGCGCCCGGAATCACTAATCAATCACGCAAAATTACTCAAAAATTACTCCTATTTTTGAAAAATTGTTTCGGATCTTATTTAAAGATCTATCTTTGAACTACAGATTTAATTAAGAACAAATCTCCGTATTATAGTCTCTTCAGTATTATAGTTGTAAGATGACTCCGAAAAATCGCAACTTTCGCAATTTTCAAAAACAGATATTTCAACAAAAATGGAACCTGCACTATTCTCTTAAGCGTTCTTTCCGCTATTCGAGGTCAGTGTTTAAACAAAAAATTGTAGCAATTTTTGAGAAAATTTTGAAAATGTTTGAGGCTTCATGTAAAGTACCCCTAAAATCAAAATATCCGTTTCGAACTCAGAGGGTCTCGAGTTCAATCAAAAAGGAAGGGGAGTATAAATTTGGAGAAAATCGTCTGAACAGTTTAGTTGGAGGGGATGACCACAGACGGACGGTCAGAGAAACAGGCGCTTTGCCGGCACTAGATTTATTGATGTCAAGGATCCACAAAACAAGGATTCTAACTACAGAACGTTTTTGAGGAAGTAATTTACTAAACATAGAAACGCGATTTATCCACTTTTTCGTTACCAGGGCCTGCGTTAAGAGTTCTTCTGTCGAAAATTCGCCGTTTTCCGTCGCACTATTACAATACTTTCTGTTCTTATGAACATGGCGCGAGAAAGTAACTGAAATGTATCAAAAATAAGTAAGACAAGTAACAAATGAGAGTTTATTTGGGCTTTGTTACAATGTTCCAAAATCTCATTCGTATAAAAAACAATGCCGAATTAGACAAAACGCTAGGAGAAAATAACCAAGCTCAAATAATGAATAGAAAGACCTTGCCGAAGGTGACGACAGAAAGCAACAAAGTATTGAGCGGAGAATTTCAGTTTGAAAATAAAGAGAAAAATGTCTGCGGTGATATATAGCCAGCCTGTGAGTTTCCTCCTTGCCTTCCATGACCCTAAAGAAACTATTGTCTAGTAGGAGTGCTTGATGTCCAGTAGGAGTGCATCAGCAAGAGTTGGGGGGCACCTACAGAAAAATTGAGCACAAAGGCTGATGAGAAAAAGGACCCGGGGTATGTTCAAAACTGTAATAAGCCCACCTGTGTAGATACATGTTTTAGGATTTTTCATGGCAAATAAATAAAAAATTAAAAGATTTTTGTAATTATTATTTCATGTAATTATTAATAAAAATGTTAAATAAATTAATTGCTGTGTAGTTGATGTCAATTTTTTCCTAACCAAAAGGATCTGTTGGAAAAATACTTCTCACCTTCTAAGTAATCATGCACGCTACATTTCAATAATTAATTTAAATTTCATGGCACAGCATGTTTCTTAAACATTTTACGCCTTAGTTTAAATATATTACATCTGGGTATATTATTTGTTTGTTTGTTTATTCGTTTATGTATTTACTTATTTATACATTTATGTAGGTCTATACTTACTAATCGTCTACACAGTGAGCAGCCGTCAACACCCAGTTTTTGTCCACAAGCGATGCCCCGCATACGTAGAGGTCATCAGGTTTCTCTAATATAGCTGCCTAAAACAGATAAAACGAAATTCTTCTGTCGAATCAACCAATCGCAGCTTTTTTCTTTTTTCAAGTAATTATTAGTTGTGAAGAGAAAGTTAATATATATATATATA
>BOPP01000050.1:7773863-7810958 GCA_017312745.1 Gryllus bimaculatus | reverse complement strand
CAGTCGGTCAGTCCGCCAGTCGGTCAGTCCGCCAGTCGGTCAGTCCGCCAGTCGGTCAGTCCGCCAGTTGGTCAGTCCGCCAGTCGTTCAGTCCGCCAGTCGGTCAGTCCGTCAGTCGGTCAGTCCGCCAGTCGGTCAGTCCGCCAGTCGGTCAGCCCACCAGTCGGTCAGTCCGCCAGCCTCTCCGTCGTGTCTGGTCAAGGACAGCGCGTAAACCGTTCAGCCATTTTGCTTCAAAATTCATATTCCCCGAACTATTTAATTTATTACGAGGCCTTGAAGACTGATTCGAAAATTGCAAAAGTTCAATTTTTTATCGTCTCTTCACAATTACAATACTGCAGATACAGATTTTTTCTTAATCAGAACTGTAGTTGAATGACAAATATTGAAATAATGTCATATACAATTTTATAAAACATGAGTAATTTGGGGCGAAATTATGCGTCAAATTTAGGGAATTTTAAAACATTTTATTCTAAAAACGGCTCTAATTTTTTCTTTAAGTTTTCTCCTCGTATGTATATGGGGGTGGAGAAATGTGGTGCATATCTCGTATCCGGTAATATCTGTATTTTCGCAAATTGCAATAATTTAACATTTTGAATCCACAAAATTGAAGATTAGAATTTTTTAGTCTTAAACGAAATCTGTTCAAAAACTCAGGTCTTTAAAAACGGTAACGTACAATTTTTTAAAACCAGTTTTTCCGTAATTTGTTCTTGAAATGAATACAATTTTCAGAAAAATAATTTTCTCTAAAACCGCTCCAATTTTTTTCTTTAACTTTTTTTCACGGATAAACCAAGGAACGCTTAAAAGAATAGTGCAGGTCTTATTTTCGTTGAACTCTTTGAATGTTCGAAAACTGCAAATTTAGAAATAATGTGAGAATGTATGTGCTGTGAGCACCACTAGTTACAAATTATGAACAACTGTACTATATCAAAGTTGCCTAATGCGTATAGACAGAACATCTTCCTTAGAACATTTTAATTGTTCCTTTTATTTTAATCATTAGCAAATTAAAAAACTCTTGCACACATTTTTTCATATATTTGGTATCTTTCGCCTAATGTATAATGATATTGCACTTTTATTCTAGTTGGTTACATTGCAGCTACAACTCGAATAACTCAAAGGATATAACACCAATTACAATACAACTATTTACAATTTAAGAAAAGAGTACTTTCAATGATTTAAAGTTCTAATATTGTGGATTATGTGGCATTAAGAAGGGAATCTATAGCTTCACTAACAAACTTGTAGGACTGATTCGAAAAAATGAACTTTGTCATCATAAATCATAATTACTGAAAACCGTTATATTTTGATAGAATTGTGGTTGGGGAGCGTGGGGCAAAGTGGAACAGTTAAGCTTGTTTACATTGCTGATCAAGCTCCACGATGCCTGGAAGCATCTATTTTACCAGGTCGAGACCGGGCATTGTGCTCGCTGCTCCATGCCGTCCGATTAAGCGCGGTGCGCCTTCTTCAATCCCGCCCGGGGAGCCTCCCTGATTGGTCGTTACACTCTCTCCGCATTGGCTGATCCTCCGACCAATTAGCAGGAGAGAAACTACATAATCCCGTGCGCACTCCATCTCCGCACACTACGCCCTGATGAAGGTCGCAGAATGACGACCGAAAGGTTGGCATCTGTGCCCTGGACGCGGCGCCTCTCCCGGATAGCCAAGTAAGTATTGTTTACATTAGTAAATAAGAATTTTAAGAAATCATATACTGATGTAATAAAGATTAATTTTATCACTACGTACTAGGTCTACGTCGTTTTTTACCGTTTTATGTTTTTTGAAGTGTGTCCCTCTTCAGAACTTATATATCTCAAATAAGGTGATGTTATGATGGCCGTATTTCCAGTTCTGCGGGTGGTTTTACTAGAATTTGATTATGATTTTCGCACAGGAAGGATTTCATCATGAGAAACTATCAGGGTCTGCGATTATCCTTCCACCAGTGACATAATGTGTGTACCTTACTATGGAGCTTTTGAAGATTCCGGAGACAGTTCATAATTTGTTGCTTTTGCTGGTGCGAAAGCATTATCAGACAATATTTGAGGGTATATCCCTGTATTTGTAAATACAGAAAAAGCATTTTGTGTTGTGGCTACCCTTACAAATAATTCTTCGAAGAGAGAATTGACTTCGTAGAGAGTCACCACTTTTTTTTTTTTTATATATTTCAAAGCCAGTTCTTAAGAGTTTGTAAGTAAAAGGTTCTGAGGGGTAACATAAAACTCTCCTATTCCAAAAACAATTATAGTAGTAATAATATGCTGTCAAACATTTTGGAGCAAAGTAGGATAGAAACGTTCCAGTTCGCCCCGCTTCGGTTTAGACAGGTTTCCAACTTGTACAGGTTCCGGTTTAGACCGATTTTTTTGTGTTAATTTGGGCTTGTCGTTTTGCGGCCGGGATAATAAACTTAGCATATAAAACAAACTGTTATTTCCACATGTTTAGTCTGTCATAATCAAGCATTATTTTGTGAAGGGTTAGGGTTCATATTTTTTGAAAATTTCTTGAAATGTTAATTTATGGTATATTTATGCATGAATATAGCATAAATTAACATTACAAGAAAATCTCAGTGAAAACTAATTCTCTATCAAAGCAAAATGATATCAATATCTCGTATAATACAAAATTATCAAAAATGTTTACGTGTGTATACCCAATTCCTCATGCCTTTCGTGAAAACTGCAATGCAATATTTTCAACAGTTTAAATACGACAGGAGGTACTCAAGTTACGTGACTCACCATGTAGATTGATTTTCCCCACCGGTTGGAGCTTACAGTGCGGCCTTTTTGTGCGGGTAAGTCTGGACACTCTGGACCAGTATTTTTCTAATTTTTTAAACAAATACAAGTTCTAACTACCAATCTATTCTTGACTTTAGCGTGATCGCTGAATAAACTTACATGCCACGGCCATTCTGCGGGATCTGCGATACCTTCCTGCCCCGAATCAGGTCCCTTGTGACCACACCGTTTCTTCGATCCAAATGAAGCTGGCTGAACTTCTTGCGAGGATGCTTCAGCTGGCACAAAGCAGCACACGTTGGTTTCCGAGAGCCCGCAGTAACTGAACGGCGATCCTCCGCTGTAGAAACGGTTCCATTGACAATTTAAAAATTCATTATTTATTACGAAATTAATAATATGAAAATTATATACAATGTTATAATGGTTATAAATTAACATAATTCATTGTTATCAAAATATTAATCCAATAAAACTTCAGATTTAAAATACATAAATTGCACAGGTATATCACATTATTCCAAAATATTAACTATCTTAGTGGGAAACGTGGGAAGTCTTGTACATGAGGACAAAGAGATCCCTTTTGCCAGAACGCTCAAGAAAGAAGTTTGGGACGAAAGTTAATTTACACACGGTAGTATTGGTGACTTGATAAACATACCTTTTTTCAAAAACTCTTTCGACAATAAAGTTATCATTTTGGAAACGTGATTAGAGCTGGATGTAAAATTCGTTTTTGTGTGATAAGCTAATAAAACTGAAATTTAAGGGACTTAAATGCGATAATCCGAGAAAGAACTAGAATGAAATATCTCAGAGGAACAAAATAAAACTGGACTGGAACGGTTCTTTTTGCAAGCCCCAGAGAAGAACGCATTTCACGAATGGAGAATGGCGCATGCTATCCTCAACAATCACAATACGCTGGTCGAAACGTTAGCCACCATGTCAGTGACGCGGCTCGTCCCGGATAGCCTAAACAACACATACTCCGGCCGCGGAAGCCTACGCTACCAGAATGGTACCATCCCCTTGCCTCAACACGGTTGAGAGTTTCTCATATTCTTCCTCAATTGCGCGCCCCAAACGAAAGGCACTCACATTTTTATAAGATTTGCCTTCCTCGGCACCTGCCATGAAGAGGAAACGAGGCTTACTCAGTCTACCTTAGTTCTTTAAAAAGAAGCTCTTCAAAGCAATATTTCGCTCCGGACCTTCTCTTGCTTGCGGAAAAGGGCAGGAGGTGATTTAGTATCCATACGATGGGCAGTAAGTCATCTCCTTGCTCCCCACCTACCATAGAGTCCAACACGAGGACACTCCGCTGGGGTGCCAGGGCTGGCATGGAGATCTAGTGGGGGGATGACACAGAGCTGTCCCGCCGTGGATCCCCCCCTCATCCTGGAGTTCAGTACAACAGCTAGTCCGAGCCGATCGAACGGGAGTCGGTTAGCTCCCGACTGCCCTTCTAGAAGAGGTAGAGGCCAAACGAAGAATGTTGGGATCTACAAGGTGCAGAGACTAGTCCTTAGTCGTCAGGGCTTACCGGTGTTCGCGCGGCGAAAGTGGCTAGGGATCAACCCACAAGGATCCAGTGCCAAAGCTATAGTCAGGAAAGCATACACAGGCCTCTCAACCCTCAGGCCACCCATTCCCTTTGTCACGGGACGCAATGCACGACAAATATGTGGGTATGCATACAGCGTACAGAGGAAGCCAGTAAGGAATAAAAAGAGGGTGCAATAAAAGAATGTAGGTGACATGAAATGAAAAGCAAGGCGATGAAAGATGGAGAAAGGTACACATGGTAGCCTCCTCTGCTTCTTCCTCTAAGGCGTGGACCGACCCTTTTCGACGGGAATTCTGGTTTGTCTCAAGCAACATAACAAACGGTAGTTTTGCCGAAATCTAAAAAAAACGTATTTTTTTGAGGTTGCTCCACTTCACGATTTCTTACTCTTCTGTTGTTATTACCTTAAAATATTTGGAAAATATATTCGGAGTTTTCAAAAAGAATACTAGTTTATAAATAAATAAATACCTCATTACGCAGGTCCAGTATTCCATACAGTCACACCCATGAGATCCGTGAAGATTCGTTGCATTTGCTTCGCACATTTGTGGGACATAAGAAAATGCAATAAGTAATATGTATAAGCGATAGAAGATAATGACTGATATTTTGCCAGCAACAAAATGCAACCTGTAACAAATAATAAGAAGTTTTAAATGAAAAACAAATAACACATTTTGAAAAAATACGTTAAAATTTGAAAACAAAAACTATGGCTTTGCCAGTATTTTTCACAAGATTGCAAGATCAGTTTCATGCAGGCTGATCCGTTTCATATGGGTCAGACACACATACCACAGGCACTACGGTACCCATTGCAATAGAGGAAGGTTAGACCCGCACTTTTCTGAAACGGGCGAGAGAGCGGAATGACGGATCTCTGGGTATTCAGAACTCTACGGTTGAGTGCTGTATGGATGAAGTTATTGTTTCATTGGTACAATTGATGAATACAGTATTTTTTTGTGTGGGATTGTTAACCACAAATTTGAAGTCAGATTTTCATAATTCAAGATGGGAAAAATAAATGACTAAAAATATGTTTTATACGTCATTGAAAATAATTTATTGGCATATTGAAAAAAATCCATTTCTTATCGCTGGTAAATTGTTACCGACCACACTATTAGTGTTTCCCCCACCACATTGGATTCGTCATTTTGATTTTTAAAATCCGACTTCAAATTAGTGGACCCAGGAAACCCGTATTACGTAGTTTTGAGTAAAACGTTACTTACTTTTTTACCATTTGTTCCGCCCTATCGCATCCGCATTTTGAAGTTCGAAACTCCGACTTCACATTTATACTCAGCAAATCCCAAAACCTCCAATTATCAACTTTTAATTAAAAGAAAATTCATGGGTCAAAGGGTTATTATATTAGCATGTATAGCTCTAATTTGATATGTCAAAAAAATATTTATTCAAAATATCAAAAACGTTGGGCCTTTGAATCCCATTTTAAGTACCTATAAGCCGAAAACAAGTAACAAAAATATATTTTGTGCCAATATGTGCTGAACAGCTGGGGGTGTTCCCTGGTTAGTAATGAGCGAGAGCTGTTTCTTTGTTACATGAGCACAAAGTTGAAAGAAAGTGAGATTTTAAAAATGACTTTCGATTATTGCTACAATGTGATTCGATTTTTTAAAACTTTTTCTTTAAAGAGTAAAATAAAAAAATATGAAAATGTTTTTAATTTTCTGCCAATTATTTTTTTCGAGACGATATTAATTTTCAAAATTTTCGAAAAAAATGTTCGCATTGCTGAAGTTAATCGTTTGAAACTCATTTTCTAATTGCGACAGACATTTAATATTTTGCAACATTAAAGATCAAAAGATGCTGGTTCATTTGATGGAAGCATTGGCTTCATTAAATTTTAAAATTCATTTTTGACTTATGTTACTTTTGTGTTTTACATTACTTCCTTACCCCGAGAATTTAAAAATTCGAAAAAATACCATTGTATTCTCTGAAGTCTGTTCTGTTTCAAAGTGGGACACCGACAGGATCCCGAAAAATTAAACAACAGACATTTCTGCTTGCTGTTTTGCTGTCACCCCCTAGCACGTGCCAATTAGCATCGTTTACTTCCACAGAGTAATGATTAGAAGTACCCTTGTATCCTTTCACATCTTACTACGAATATGTGCCATATATGTACATACCTTCATAAATTCAAATTAAAAAGTGTCAAACGAATTGAATTTAGTATTAAACAGAGGAAATTATGATACAAATAAGAACATGTGATACAGTTAATTAAATTGATATTTCTTTACAGAGAGTATAGTTTATTATTAACATTAAAATTAATAATATAATATATTCAAATAGTATATTAATAGTAGTTATCTGCTCGTGGCTGGCTCTTGGGCAGCGTGCTCGCTTTCCACTATGCGGCCCCGGGTTGGATTCCCTGTCGAGCCAAGACTATAGTGTGCATGTTCCTTGCAATGTCCTAGTATATGTTGCTGTGTGACGATGAGAAAATTCACTTTTCAGGTTGAGAAGACCGGAATACGGCATGGAGATGTCTACGTGCTAACCACACTCACCGCATTTAAGCCATGGCCGCGAGGGAGGGACGTCGCCGGTAGGCCTGAGCCCGTTCACAGGCTGTCTTGCCAAGTACATACATACGTTAATATCAACTATATATTTTCTTGTGCCTTCTGCAGGGTTTTTTGTTTTCGTATCATTGTTGCAACTCTTCTATATCTAAGTAACTCTGTCATTTTCCGTGACAACCTTCATTCATATGCCAAGCGCTGAAAACGTCACTACGAATTGCGCTCAAAAAAGTGAATTGGATTCGTGTCCTGTTTCAAGCATTAGCAAAAAACATTATTGTTCGATGTTTAAATTCTTTGTTTTCTCTTAAGCATAGCACATAAGAATGCTTAGACTTCAATGCAGTGCACTCTCTGAATTGCAACTTCAAGTACAAAAGAATAACTTGCTAAAAAGAGAACACTGAACAATGAAAACTCCTGGCGACAAATTTTATTTTTGCCTCGTGATGTCAGAAGAAAACGGGAAATAAGTGAAGACAGCAGAAGAAACAGAAGACGGATTAACTTGCCAGTTTCTTTATTATTATCTTTATCTACTTAATGTTATCTACTAATTAAGGTGAGCATGCCTTATCAGGATTAGCTGTGCACGCTTCTTCATCATTGACACTGTCCGATATATTTGCGATATAAACAAGTTTGCACGATTCTCACTTCCTTGAAAAAACTTTGTCTCATTACGACAAGAAATTTTGGAAATTTATTTTTCCGATACACATTTTAATTTTTTACTGTAAACAATTGTATACTTCTCAAAAACACTGGTTGTAACAACGCAAACGTACATTTCTTCTTTATCCAAAGGTTTTTATATTAAGACGGTGGAAATAACAGTAGTATATATATTTTTGTAAGGCTGTCTGTGGTCACTAACTTCACAAATAATGCATGTGTTCTCAGTTACCTGTTTTCACAACTGACTCACCATATCTGAGAAAGAAAGCTGTTCCATGTTGCAGGAAGACCCTAGCCACAGAATAGTTACTACACAGAAAGGAAAGTGGAGGGCAGCTCCTCTGATCTGTAGATCGTGAGTCACTGAAGTGAGTCGCCGCGCAGTGCGGACCGCCATCTTGAAACTGTGCAAAGGAACCGCAAGAATCAGCTCAAACACCATATCTCAAAAACGTCTCCAAATTTTTTTTCTAACCTTTTCAACGAGTAGTGCTAATTGCACTGTTTATTATGGCATAAAATTCATTGTGGTGTATTATGTTTTTTTTCAAAACTTACACAAATGTAATTTTTTTAAATATATTTCAAGCCTTTAATATGCACATTTCGAGCGATTTGTAAACACTATTGCATTTGTGAGTTAAAGTGCTTTAAATAATTTTACATACAAGTTTTAAAAAAACTCAAACATTTTATGCGAAAAAGAGCTTTAATTTCGCATTTTTAGTGACGCTTACACAATATTTTCTTAAAAACGGTTCCAAATTATTTGATGACAAATGTCATTTAGGACGTTTTACTCATCTTTAATATTCTTAAAGTAATATTTCGGTCCTCTTATTAGGAAACTGAAGAATTTAGATTTTTTAAAGTGTGCTTTGGATGGAGATAGATAGCAGCTGGCTAGATTATGTGGGAAGTCTGATAACCTAGCTCAGACCAAAGAAAATAGTAAGCTAATACGAGAAAATCTGTGCCATTATGTACCACTACTACTAATGTATTTAGAATTCTTTACTTTCTACCTCTATTTTTTATTAATATTTGCCTATAAGCGATATTAATAGTTTCCTCTATTAAGCAAAGTTAGATACACACACACCAAAAAAGGAGTAAACAGGTCTCATATTCGTTGAAAGCTCTGATTGTTCAAAAATTTAAAAAAATTCAATTTTTTTCAACATATACTAGCAAGTAAAATATTAAAGATAGAGGTTTTTCCTTTAAAAAATTTGTTCCTTATAGATAGATTTTGAAATAAGGCCATGAACAATTTTTTTTAAACATTGAGTATTTTTCGCGGTATTTTGTGTGAAAAATAGGCAATTTTTAATTTTTACTTAAACATTTTTTTCTCAAAAACGGCTCCATCATTTTTGATGAAATTGTGTTGGTGGATAGTTAGAAGAACATTTAAGAAAATGGTGCAGGTCTCATTTTGGTTGAAAACCCTAAGTTTTCGACAATTGAAAAATTTCAAAATTTTTTCGGCGTCTTCCTACAACTAAAATTATGAAGATACAATTTTTTTAAAAATGAAATGTCATGAAATCAAAAACAGATTTTCAAATAAGGTCACGTTCAATTTTTCGAAACTGAGTATTTGGAGTAACTGGGCGTCAAAGTTAGTCGTCCTCTCTTAAAATACTGCACTTCTTGATCGTAATTTTATGTGTTTTGAGACAGTTAGATGCTACGTATGTTAGAATGTGCATAGTATTTCATATTTCTTTGTTCATTTGTTACATTAGAGCTTTTGTTTTACTTCTACAAATTAATCTTTTAGAAATTATTTAAAATATATTTGAAATAAATATGAAATATGAATAAAGATTGTCAGCCTTCAGTCGCCCGCTCGTAACATACGTACTCAGATTCTATGTAAGTTAGAATTTGCGTATCATTTCATGCATCATTTTATTATCAATTATTATATATTTAGGTTATTTCATTATAAATAGCGTCCTTTAATTGGATTAAACGTCAAAACGAATAGATGAGCGGTCATTGTTGGTTGTTGTTACCCATTGTCGTAACGCCGCGCCGCAGATGACACGATAATGACTACTGCGTTTTGTTCGCGAAAATAAAAACGAATGCTTTTATATATTTGTGGAATATTACAATACTATAGTGTTTAATAACTTCGATTATATATTTTTCGGTCTATTTGTTTTCCAGCGCTACCCGCGTTTATTAAATTTTACTTTCCTGCATTCTGCTTATTTTTCTCACCAAATGTTCTACGATTTCAAATGAGTTTTACAAAAAATAATTCGGAGAGAAATTGTGGTATAAATAGTATTACATAACCATGACTAATGGCGAGAAAGTACGAGCTGATTTAGCACTACTAGTTAAATATCCCTCTCGCCTTTAATATGCCATTTCCAGCAATTTGCAATCATTATTGCATTTCTGAGTGGATATGCTTCAAATGACATTAAATGAAGTTTTTTCGAAAACTCAAAACGTTTCTGTGAAAAAGAGCTTCTAATTTCGCATTTTCAGTAACTCTTAAATGCAAAATTTTCAGTGAAAGTCGCCATTTAGGACGAGATTTTACTCTTCTTTAATATTCTTGAAGTAATATTTTGGTTCTACTCTTGGGTAACAAAAACATTGAGAAAATTAAAAAAATAATGTTGTTTGGTCGGTGATAGATGGCGGCTAGAAAGAGTACGTGGTGGTAAGACCGAATAGCTAGCCCAGACAAAAGACAATAGAAAACTAATCCGAGAATGTATTCACCTTTATGTAGCATTACTAGTTTAATTTGTTGCGTCTAGATTAACGCAACGCGTCTCCAAGCCCCTTGGCGGGGGAGGGGGAGGTGAGCTTGAGCGCTTTGCGCGTTGGAGTAATCCATTAAACATTGTCATTATATGTAACATCTCGTCGCAGTCAGTTGTCCAGATGACCGCCAGGTAGCATCCCCGCGTACGCGCCTCCTAACTCGCGCTCCTGCGTCACTACCATCGGGAATGAATGACGATAGGGGTAGGGTTTAGGACACTTCCCAGGGGTTGAACTACCCCGAGTGAAGAAGCCAAACTCGTTTTATTGGAAAAAATTGCGCATGAGATTGTCCGGGAATCGTCGTCAATCGAACCCGGACCTCCTTGGTGAAAGACGAACGAGTCCGCGTTGAGATAAGCGTGTACGTGTTCCTGCGATACACAACAAGACGTAAGTCTCACGCTGGCTCTATGTTTGAAAGTCGTGTTATTAACGCCCCGTGATGCAAGCGGCCAGTCGTCTGAATGAGCCATTGGGCAGGGGGCTTACGTGTCCCGGTCAACAATTTATTAAATGTTATTTCTTTGTGTTCCATTTTGCAATTTGCCAGATGGATACAATATTAGTGCAGAAATACATGAATATTTTTTAAAATTAATTTAAGTGTCGGCCGAATGTGAAAATTAATATTTAAAAAATTATGAAATATGTTCACAAACATTATATTTATATCGCAAGAAACATCTTTCTAGGTTTAATTTTGGTGCAATTGCATTTTACTGAAGGAAAAGGTAGATGCATGGAAAATGTTTAAATAATAGCACGATAAGGATTCTAGAAAAAAACAATTGGCAATATTTCTGCAAGGAGTGGCAAAAGAGAAAAAAGTAAAAATACGTTTCACATATTTTCAACCCTAGACCTCATAAAAAAAGTTGCAAGTCGCTAAAAATAAGTGTTTTTTTGAGTGTGCAATTTGACGTGGAATGACAAAAAATGTATTCTGTGCCACATACATGGCTTCTGCGCAATCTTCAGATTTATAAGGTTAAACCAGCTTTAATGATTTTTTTCTCTATGCATATATTAAGATACCTGCATGAAATTTAGCTTAGATAAATATGCGATATTAATGTCAGGTAAGGTCCTAATTAAAGGCTAATTACAATTCTCAGGTCACATCATACACAAAGCCTTGATAATGAAGACTCATAAATATCTGGGTATGTTTGCAGCTGAAATTTCTGACACGAACATCAGAAATAAAATACAAAAGAAAGTTCTATCCAGAGTCGTATTGGGGGACGAATATATCAGCTCAAGAAACAAAATGTCTGCAATCAAGACATGGGCTACTCCTATATGAAAATACACCTTTCGAGTGGTAAAATGGACAAACACCTCTTTACAAACTTTCGACTGGAAATTGAGAACGGCATTTATGAAACATCGACTCCATCATCCACATAGTTCAATACAGAGATTGTATAAATCTCTAAATAATGCTGGACAACAGAATTTGGAAGCGCTATGTGGTCAGCAGGTACAGAAATTACGCCACTATTTTCTATCAAATGGTACTTTACTTTATAAAGCTATTTGCTCTCAAGATAAAAATATCAGTCCATTAAGTCTATCCCAAGAGAAGATGAGACTTCTTCTTCATAACAACTCAAGATCGAATTCATTACTGGAATACTAAAAACTTGCCTGGCCTTTATATAGTAAATCTGACTTCTGGTGAGGTTGATCTAAAATGGTCTACAGAATGATTGCAATCATCGTGTCTTTATGGTGAAACAGAAGGATTCCTGTTCTCCATCATGATCAAGTCATTAAAACTAGATCCTATCACAGTTACGTTTTGGGTCAAACGATTGATCGTATATACCGATTATGTAAAAGTACCAATCAATCAACTCAACATGCATCTTTGGCGTAGATGTTCACCTTCGGCACAAACTAATGTTTTTAGCGTCATATTACTGTACGCAAAGTAATTCGCCAGGCACTTGCAAAAAAATGTCAACTTGCAGAAGAGCAACCGTATTGTAAGTGAAAGCCTGAGGAAGTAGTGAGTAATCACCTGGAACGAATACTGTGGGACAGTCCAATAATAACTGACAGGATGGTCGAAGCATACAAACCAGACATTTTATTAGATAGAATCGATAGAACAGCTATGATTATTTATGTTTCTGTTTCTACAGACGAAAATCTAGCCTCAACGTTTGCTAAGAAAAAACGAAAATACCTGCCACTAATTCATGAGTTGACGGATATGTACAGATTGCAGAGAGAGGAGATAGTACCTGTACTATTATCAGCAAAATTTGTAGTCACGAATGATTGGCAGAAGGCTGAAGAAAGCGTGGTGTTACGAGAAAATTGCCTAGGAATATACATGTCAAATCGTGCCTGTCCGGGCTACTTGCCCGCCTGGGAAGTCCGGCGCTCATGCGAGCAAGGGCAATTTCCCCTGCCTCCGCTCTCATTTCCCCTCCAAATCCAGAAAGGCAAGTGGAGTCGGCGCGAAGCGGGGAATAATGGCTCCATATGAAAATATGTTCACTAAATTTTTTCTATCAACCGAGACTTTAACTATGATTATATTCTTTTCTTTTTATTACTCGTTCATGTTTATTTTCGTTTTATATTGCACCTTGTTTAAACAATTTTGACAAGGGGTAGGAATGGTGAATTCTTTCCTTGTCGTTTTGTGTTACGTTTTATTACATCATTAAATAATTTGTTGTACGTAGATATGTGAAATAAATAAAAGAGTCTCTGTAAGTTAATAGCTTTCGCTTACGGACGGACAGCTATGTTAACAGACGAATCATGATTCTCTCGATTCAAAATGTTTAATTTTACTCTTAATTGACAATTTGAAATCTGACAAATGCATTATTGCATTTAATGAATCAGTTCTTTGTTTAGTGGAGGAAATGGGAAGTAATGTAGGCAAATTTAGGGCAATAACTGTCAACGTACTTCTCCAAGACTCGAGGGTCAGGTATTACTCGCGCAACTTTTCTTGAACGATGAGCTTGCTTCCCTCTCTCTGACACAATAAACAGTTGAAGACAAAAGCTCGCAGCATGCACTGATGACAACATTCCAAACACATTTTCACTGACGGAAATAGAAACTATTTTCCGTTGAAGACGCGAACTTCTGACTGTAATTTTCTCCAAAAAATTTAAATAAATGACCAAAGCATGTGAAGATTTATCACAGGAAAAACCTCGAACTCCTGAGAAAATTAGAACACAAATTATTGAGAAAATTGCGAAGGTATGACTGATTCTCTAGAGATTGGCATTGCTTCATAACATGTAGTGGGTGATTTCGTAACTAAAACCCCCACTCTACCCGCATTTCTTCAATCCATCGCTCAAAAAATGTTGCGCGTATCCTGTGATGTAGCGTCACTCTGGAGCAATTTTTACAACCTTTACTCTTCAAGCTCTCGCCAGTTGAATGCCTACTAACTCTAATAAGCTAGTTAACTTGCTTGAGACTTTCACGTGCGTGTCTTATAATTAGGCAGAAGGCTGCTTTACTGGATACGGTGAACGTCGTAACAAAGTTTTTGAATCTTGATTGAGGTAGAACGAAGGGTCAAAGAAGGGAAGATATCGCCATAACAATCATTATTGGAGGACTACACAGAAGTTGTTTAAAACTGTCAGAGGACTTTCTTCACTTTAGCTCCATATACCGGTGTCCCACCAAATGCGAGCCTCCCTCATATCTTCTAAACGGTTCACGACATCGAAATGCAACATTCACTCAACAATGCAGAATCATGTTGCAGTAATACGCAAAAAGTGAAAGACGACTTAATTTCTCGGAAACTGAAAATATTTAAACAGTATCTGCACGCCTTATTACTTGCTCCATGGTTACGCGTTGTTGAGCGAGAACTGCATTTCGATATCGTGAACCGTTTAGAAGTTATGGGAGTGACCTATAGTTGGTGGTACACACTATTTGAACAAACGAGTTGTGTCTTGAGGCAGGAAAGCTCCGACATTTCTTGTGGAGATTATGGAATAATAAAGAATTATATAATCATAAATATAATAATAATAATAATAGTAATATTAATAGAATGAATTGAATTAACGATAATTAATTATTTTACGTGGTGAGACTCGGGCCATCAGGCCCGCTCTTCCATCTGACCACGCAAAATTCGATACGCTCCTTTCACCAACTAGCGGAGAAAGGAGGTATTTCCTGGGCGACGAAACAGGTGATTTGAATTAAGCTCAGAGGCGTCATTTAGGCTTGAGGATCTTCTACATGCAATAATAATAATAATAATAATAATAATAATAATAATAATAATAATAATAATAATAATAATAATATCATATAATAGGCCATTCATCCTTCTTAATTATCATCACTATCATTTCATACCTTATACTCCCAGGGCTAACAACCTTGGAGTTTAAAATGAATTTAGCATGGAAATGCTAATCCCCAAAAACTACGAATGCACTTACCCCCGGGAAAATATGACTGGGCGACGGTGGGTACAGTTCAACGTTCGCTTAGTCTTAAGATGACCGATTCGTGAGGGGAAAAACCAAAACCCCTACGTTAACTGCTTTTTGGTGGAGTAAACCACGATTAAGTTAGGGTCCTTCACCCTGGAGTACTTAAAATGACCTAGTTTGCAAATACAATTACAAACATCGATATTATTTAACAACGTAAAGAAAACAATACAAATTATGAATGGTTTACAAAATTTGGTAATAATCTAATAGTTAAATATAAGAATAATTTTTAAATTTTTTAAAATAAACAAATGCCTACATAAAAGTAAACAAAAACAAATATTATATATCAGATGCAAGCCCTTCACAACTTAAATTAGTATTTTAGCACCTATAACTCAATAAATTATGTTACCATAAAAATCATGATGCTTCCGAAAATGTTTATCTTTGTTTTAAAGTTTATGTAGTACATTTAAGTTTCTAATATTGTAAAGTATTATATAGAATAGTACATGATATGTAGGTCTCAGCTGACCACTAGAGACTGCTAGAGACAATGACTGCTGTTGAATCAAAGTTGATGTACGTTAGTGCTACCTGGCGTACTGCATGCAGAAAAGCGCTTAATTTATAGCAAAATAACGCAGCTCTGAATTTATACTACTAGAGATGAGAACTTGAATAATTTTCATAACGATATACAATATTTTGTTATGAATTCGTTGTAAGGCGTCAGTTTTATAATAAATCAATCCGATTCATATATTATGTATTTACATTTTCTTTACTTCATAAACAGGAGGGAGCGCCGCCCCCTTTAGCTCGGCTGGATATTAAGCACTATTTATGAACATTTGACAAAAACGTACGTCTTCCATTAAGCAATTTTTTTTCACAAAAGTACCGATACACGATAATGACGAAATTTGCTGTTTAATGAATACTGGCCTACAACGATATCTAGGATGACTCTTATTTATTATTTTACGACTTATTTATGGAACCTCAAATTTGCTAATTGTGCTATCACACATTGTATCGTCGTTTCTGAAATTAGTTTTGTAGTTAAATTTTTTGATTTAATTTTTAAGCAGTATATTCAAAAGACAAAAATGAGGTGACATTGCAATAGAACATTTTTGAAAAGTGTAACCACACAGCACATGCACCACCCATAGAAGAGCTACGACCAACTGCAGTTAATGTCATTAATTTCAAATGTATTCCTGTATCTTCATGAAAGCTTATTAAATCAATAAAATAATTGGCGACTATTTCATTGTCAATTTCTCGTTCTTTTTCTAATAACACATCATAATTGTGAAAGGTTTAAAGGGGAATACTATTTGTAAAGTATTCTACATTAATAGGTCAAGTGGCAAAGAATTTCTAGGTCGTTTTATGTTGCACTCTAACTCTCTGAAAAATGAAACGAAATGAACGCAGGAAAGAATGGTAAAAAGATTCTTACCTCGCCGTAAGCATCATCAGGTGAAACTTCAGCGAATGTTTCGTTTAACGGGATGTACGATGTGAGCACCTCTCTCTGCGATTCCGACACGACTGTGGAGAGTTGCTGCGACCTTGCGAGGTTTCCCCTTCTCCGAGACTTCTTCTCTCCGCCCCCCCCCCCTCAGCCAGACTCCACCTGCCAGTAAAATAAAAAAGTCCGTCAAGCTGTGAGCTGTTAACAAGACTTATTATCACATTTTGTAGTTGAATGAAATGATATATCTGAATAAATATTATTGTTTCGTACATGAAATATTTATTTTATATCTCTGCACTCTTTCTTACAAGTCACCTTAATATACGTCTTCAAGGAATCTGAAACGTCATTCAATGCGTTTACTCTCATTTCAATTTCTTTCTGTAAAGGCCCTTGAAAACACATAATAGTATTAACAATAATGACTGTCCTTGTTAGCGCTTCACAAGCTTTCACAAGAGAAATGGTACGAGAGTTGCATAAATCTCCACCATTTCGCAGTCAGGTTTCTAACAATAGTCATTGTACGCACGATGAGCGCTTCAAATTGCTTTAAAACGCCTTAGTACGTATTGCACAAATCATTGAAAAAACATTCGTGAAAGGTTTTTTAAGGTATTTCCCATGGAAATTTAAATACAAATATTAAACACTTCGGTGACCTTATCTGA
This sequence comes from Gryllus bimaculatus, assembly GCA_017312745.1. Taxonomy (NCBI): domain Eukaryota; kingdom Metazoa; phylum Arthropoda; class Insecta; order Orthoptera; family Gryllidae; genus Gryllus; species Gryllus bimaculatus. The sequence goes on along the minus strand of BOPP01000050.1, from coordinate 7,793,921 downwards.
GTCACCCTAAAAATGATGCGAAAGTCTTTTGCGAGCTCTTTCAGATAATGCACGACCTCTGTGAGAACGAGAATTGTGAGACATCTGCATGTCCAAAAGAAGGTCTTTAAAGATATTCTTGGTGCATGAAAAATAAGTTAATTTAAACTTACTTTCATACTTTACTCATACACGTAACACAGAGACACTTAAAACACGAATGTTTTGCTGAAATTGACTGAAATTGGCTGAAAAACACTAATGCTGAAAAGTAATATTCAGATTTTGTCGAAAATACACAGAGGCGGGATTCAGGGGGGAAGCAAGGGGGGGCAAACTCCCCCCCCCAATGTTGGTATGTGCACACACATACACACATTTCATTTCGCGAATCTTCAAATTTATATTATAACAGATTTACATTTTTCTGAATTTTGAATAAAATAAATCCTTATACAGCATTTGAGTAACTATGTGACTGCGTGTGTACAGATCTATTACTCACTGTCATACAACTTACTGTGCACTAATCGAAACGTATGAGGTGTCCTTCGATGCTTCTCGGTCTCCTGGTGGGGAACTAGTAATTTGTTTGCGGATCCGGCCAGGAGGTTGTACGACATTTCCAAAAACGTGTTTAGCGTGTTTTAGGGCTGCCATCGTAGTTAGTATGCCGGGAATTAAAGCTACTTCACCCAAATAGATCTAGGTCGGTTAGGGGAAAATTATTTTAATTTGCAACCTTATTAAAATATGTTTTAAAATACGTTAGCAAAACCGCACAAACAGTTATTGCCTTGGAACTTATTGAACTTGGAGAACCTCAGGCAAATACGGAGATAATCAAATTGTGAGTAATGCAATACAATAGAAACACATTTACGTTCTTACGTTCGACTTATCACATTGACATTCTGAAGTGTGCAAATACCGATTTTCAAATGAATGTGAGTAAAAACTTATTCTTGTTAAAACGTAACTAACACCTTATTTACAGAAACAAATAGAACAGTCCCCTTTTAATGTTTGTATAGATTCGCCTACAAAACGATAAATAGAGCAATTGCAGAAGTAGAAGTGAACACAATTAGACTGATTTTGAGTTTTAAATCTCTTGAAAAATTAGGGGACAAAATATGGAAGTAGAAAGAATATCGGGGGAACAATAAAATGTAGTTGTAGAAGTTTTTGCGACAGAATTTTGAGAACTAATTTAGAATGATCTTATTAGAGGTGATTCAGAATGACACAGACTTTTCCGTATTTGTTTTTTATTTTCTTTGGTCTTGGGTAGCTATTCGGACTTGCCGCATACTCTTCCCTGTTGCCACCTATTACCGTCCGAAGTACATTTTTGATATATTTTTTTATTTTATTGGTTTCCTAAGAGTATAATGGAAATATTAATGAAAGAATATTAAAGAACAGTAAAACTTCTTAACTTGCTAATTTCTTTGAAAAGTTTGGAGCCGTTTTTAAGAAAATGGCGTTTATGCGCTGCTGTAAATTCGAAATTTGAAGCATTTTTTCACTGAAACGTTTTGAGATTTCGAAACTCATTATTTGAAGTCATTTTAAGTACTTTAACTCACAAATACAATAGTGTTCACAAATTGCTGGAAATGTGCATACCAACGACGTGAGGTATCTTTGACAAAATTTATATTTGTGTAATTTTTGAAAAAAACAAAAAGATACCCCGAAATGAAAATTACATTATATTAAAGAGTGCAATTACCACTATCCGTTCGAAATGTTTAAAGAAAAAAATTAAAGCCATTTTTCAAAAAAAAAAAAAAAAAAAAAAACAACAACATTTGAGCGTTTCTGAAAATGCAGATTCACAGAAAACAGTTGAGTTTTCGAGAAATGGTATATGATATTCTTTAGAACACATGTACTCATAAATACAATAATGTGAACAAATTGCCGCTTATATAAATAAAAACATGAGAGGCATGTCAAAGAAATTACATTTTTGTATTTTTTGAAAAAACAAAAGAATTGAGCAATATGGCGTTATGTTATCTTATAGAGCACATTGAATACTATCCCTGCCATAGGTTTAAAGAAAAAAATTGGTGCTGTTTTTTAAAAAAATCTGGATTTTAGGATTTTTTTAATTGCGCATATTGCAAGCAATATTGTGCGAAAACTACTAAAATTTTCGAGAAAATGTACAAGACTTTAATGAAATAATTTACTATGGAGAATAAATTTTATATGAAGGAAAAATATCTATCTTCAATTTTGTAGTTGTAGGAACACCGAAAAAATAATACTTTTGAAATTTTCGAAAATTCAGAGTTAACCGCGAAAATAGGACCTACAACATGTTTATAAGTTTATGTTACTCTATTCTTACAAGAAATTGGAGCCGTTTTGAGGAAATTTTGAAAGTGATCTGGGCTGTCCGGGTGACGCCGCGTCGATGGCTGATGTGCCGACGTTTCGACCGACATGTCGCGGTCCACTTCAGGGGCTGTACTGCGCAATGATGTAGGGCGCTCTTGTTTACATTGAGGCAATTCAGGTGATAGGTCAATCCAGGTGATAGGTCGAGGTGACAGCCAATCGGGTGGAGGGTGAAAGGAGGCGGGACAGCCCAGATCATGACTCTGGCCGCGGAAGCCTACGACATCAAATTTTGAAAATGTCCGGAGGGCTTCATGTAAAGTAAAGATTTTTTTCAAAATCTCAAAGTTTTGTCTCGAGCCAGATCGACACAGGTTTCATCATTTTGGAAAAAATCCTACGCATGTTTTATGCTCTGGTAGTGTTCACAGACGCCAGACGGACGTTTTGAAAAAAAAAGAAAAAACACTTTTTTGGTATCAAGGGCCCCAAGACGTGTATTTCCGTTGAATTATAGAAATCGAGTTTTCGGAGCATTACATAACTTTCGCTGTACTACGTATATTACAGATACTCGTATTTCGTATATACGTAAGTATACGAGTGATATTTTATGTGCATTTTTGTGTATATAAGCAAAAAATCGTACGTAATGGGAGCTGCACTAAATTCTAACTATTCGCACCATCCACACCCGCCATACCCTAAATTGAATGTAATTTCGTAGTCTCAAAGCATATTTTATTGTAATGAATCATATTGTTTAGAATTCCAAGGAACATAGTATATTATGATAAAATAAATTATTTCCATTACAAATTTCCTAGCGTTTTCAATATTTCGGATGCCGAAAAATAGGAGCTTCTTACGAAACGTTTCGTGGGCCCACAATGCGATAAAAATCATGTTTTTAAGCATTACTTGTAATCTGCGAAACGTAGGGATTGAAAACTTCACCAAGTGACTGACTTTTCTGTAATCCGACAGTTCTAGTGTAAGAATACAATGTGTTAGAGACCAAAAACTGCGCGTTTAAATTTTTTGAAAAAGTGAGTACGCGAAAATGAATTGAGAAATGAATGACGTTCAGTAAAACTCTTTATTATATAATATTTTGTAAGTATTTTTTCCATTTTAATTAAATATACTCGTATATTGTAACTAATGTATGATATTGGTTTGATGCCAAGTATACAGTGAGAAAAAAGCGAACCTATTAATTTTACTGATTCTTTCAGTCATATTCAATGTTATTAGAGTGAGTTCACTTCTCTGATATTGTAAAAGCTAATCTGTTGTTCAATCATGATGTTGGTACTATTATTAAAAAAGTTTCTTAGTTTTTTTGGACAACAGTACAATTTTCGTTATAAATGTATAATAAACATTCAAATAAATTCACAGAACTGTTGCATCCATTTTACAGTGTATATGATTTAAAGTGATAAAAATAGTTTTATTTCTATAACTACAACTCAGCTATTGAAAAAATGTGAAAAAGTTCACAACGTTTTGTGTTTTAAGAAGAACATTTGTGAATTTTTCAAGTCTGAATCAAGGTTCTAAGACAGTAAAAAATATATGTTATTTTTTTTAAAATGCGTTTGAATTTCGAGGTGAGAAAATATTTTTAAAAAATGTTTTTCTGACAGTATAAATTATTTTGTTATTTTTCATATTTCTTTCAATCAAATAAAATAGTGTTAAGTTGACGAAGAAGTTAAAATAAATAAGAGTTTTTCTGGCGAAAATTTGCCGTTTCCTGGCACACGATTACATATTTTTTCTTCTTACGAAGTATTCGTAAGTCCAGAAAGTAAAAATATCACGTTTTAGGCTGTAGAGGGGTGTTGGTGGTGTGACGGGGCTAAGAAATCTTTCAAAACAATTATGCTATATTAGAATTATTGTGTAACTACTCATATGCCTTTTGGTTTAGGGGAACTTTTTAGCATCTTATTCGCGGAAACCCTTTGCTCCCCAATAAAAGATCCAAAATGCCGCTTTTGGAAATACACGTTTATCAGTCCTGTTATAGAAAAAGTGTTTTTACTTTCTCGTGTACGTACGTTATACGGTGTAATATACGTAGTATAGAGAAAGTTATGAAATGCTGCGCCCAAAACGACGATTTTTTTAGAAAAAACTCGAATTTGTGGGGCTCTGATAGAGAAAAAGTAGATAAAACCTCTTCTAATTTATAGTAGTAAATTACTCCCTCTAACACGTTACGTAGCCAAATTTCAGAAATTGTGCGACCTTGATACCATAAAAATGTTTTTTTTCTCAAAACGTCCATCCGTCCGTTTGCCTGTCTGCCCAACCATCTGCCTGTCTGTGTCTGTCAGTCTGCCTGTGTGTCTGCCTGTCTGTCAGCCTGCCTGCCTGTCCATCCGTCCGCCTGTCAATCCGTCCGTCCGTCTGTGAATACCACTAGAGTCTGAACCATGCGTAGGATTTTTTTCAAAATTGATATTCGATCTAGCTCGACTCGAAGTGCTGTAATTTTGAAATATATTTTTCTCAAACTTGGGGGTACTTCACTTGAAACCCCAGGAATATTTTCATTTTTTTTTTCAAAAATTTGCTCCAAAATTGTTCTTTATTTTTTTATTAATAGTGTAAAATACACTTATAAAGATGGTATAGATCCGTTTTTCACTGTTAACTTCACATTTTCGAAAATTTCAAAAGTTTGAAAAATTTGCAGCGTCTTCCTACAATTACAAAATTGAAGATAGAGATTTTTCCTTTTAGTAATTTTTTTTCTCCGTAGCTAGTTCTGTCATTAGATCATGTTTATTTTTTGAAAATGTTAGTAGCGGTCGCGTGCAATACCTGCAACATTCAAAAATAACAAAGCAAAAGTTTCTAAAAAGACACTTCAAATTGTATCTTTAAACTTTGGTTAGAGATAGTGCTAAATGTAGTCTATTAGATGACAAAAACGCCATATCGCTCTATACTTATGTTTTTTCAAAAAATAAAAATAAGTATTTTTTTGTAATTACAAAAATGTAAATTTGTAAGAAAGTTAAGGAATTCTGCAGCGCAAAAATGCGAATTTTTGTCAAATGAACGCCTTCTCTAGGCGCTCAATACCAAACACGTAGATAATTATTGTTCTTAAATGCAGTAAATTAGTTCCTCGAATGCGTTGTGAAGTCAGAATCCACGTTTAATGCTTCCTTGGTGCCTAAAACTGGGTTTATGGTAAACCATTCGTTCGTTCGTGTGTGCAGAACATTAACGCATAAATAGTTCATAGCATTTACTGCGTTCGATCTGGCCGAAGTCAGGGCCTTGTGAATTCGAAATGTATATTTTGATTGTTTATGCCAGATCGATCGTGGAATATCAATTTTGGAGAAATTCACGTGAACGATTTAGGCGCTAGTATTTTCCACGGACGGACGGACAGTCGATTTGAGGTAAACCAAATTTTAGGAGACAAAAATCCACAAAATTTGGATTCTGACCACCCAATGCGTTAGAAGAACTAATTTACTACTGATAGGAGCAAGAATTATCCAAATTTTCTGCAGCAGAAAGCCACAATAGTAGTTATTTCGTTCAAATAATCACTACTTTTCGCTGCAGCATTACGATACTTTTTACATTCTCTTATACGTACGTATATATGGAGTAATATAGTGTTTTTGTAAGTCTAGTAACGTCAAAACAGGTTCGATTTCTTTGTAAGTATCTTCAACGAAGCCTAATAATGCATAAAGAAATCAGATACTGCAGTGGTCATTAATAGTGATGGCGCTAGGCACAATTTTAGCCGATTGCAATGAAATGGTTTAATTGTGCGAAGCAAAGTTCTTAAAGTAAATATAGCTTCAAGCTTCTCTAAATCAATAGTATTTTTAATGCAAATTTACAGAGCTATGGCCATTTTAAAAGTGTTCATTACTATGTTTTTAACGTAAAATTGGTGCTAATATGGCACACTGAGTCAAATAAGTAACTTTTGATGATCATGAAAGTGTTGCAGGGTAATGTGGGCACGACCTCAGGCAAAAATCCATTGATAAAAATAACTTTAAATATTTATTCGTTGTTTTCTAAAACGTAGCACACGCTGCCCCTCCGCCCCAGCCGCTGCCGCCGCTCCAGCGCTGCCGGGCCGAGGGCGAAAGTGGCGGTGGGCGTAACTACGGCTTAACGTCCACTACACCCACGCCCAAACGCCCCGAACGCCCAAATGCGACGCGCATCCCCCGGCGCAGGCAGGGGCGGAGGCCGGGCGGGCTCGCTCACGTGGATGTGGTCGGAAGGTTCGACGAGCAATCTGTCAATGACGTAGACCGTCAATGTCAATGACCCCTCGGAGAGACACGCTGCTCCGGCCGCTCTTCCTCAGACGCCGCCGCCGCTCGGGATGACCCGTCTCCGCTCCCGGGCTGCCCCTGGACGGCAGCTTCCCGCCGCTGCCCGCCGCTGGTTCCGGCTGCTCCCGCTGGAAAGGCCTCGCATCAGCCAACTGTCGCATCACCGCTTTTCCATACACTTGTTCCGAACTCAGATTAAGGTCGTCTACATCTGTCCTATCAAAGCGTGGTCTAACCTGCCCCTTGATGTCTCATAAAGAGTTCTAATCTCATAGAGTCTGGCCACCGTGCACTTCGTAAATCACTCCCGGTACCCAAGCTAGTGACGATTCAAAGAAGGTGCAAAACACCTCCCCTACTCTGTACTTGAGAGGAGAGCCTTGAGATATACACTCCTTCCCCGGCCGCAACACGGAGAGGTGTGTTAGCGGCTGGCCGTATGCAATAATTCTGCTGGGCTCATACGATCCCGGCCCGGCAGCGCCTTATACGACGCGAGCTTCATCAGCAAGGTCCGGTCCCTCATGGAGCCGCCGCCCTCGCCTTGCTCATAGCCGTTCATCATATTTCACTGTGAAGAATGCATTTATTGTATTAATAATGAATGTAGGGGTAAGTATTAAAAATAATAATGTAGGATGGAGAAAAAGAAAGAGAGATGTTATGTTCATATTGCATGTAGTTTTTCTTACATTGACGTTTCTAGCCATTCAAGTACATAGGCCCGCATCGTAATACAGTGTTGCCGTGTTGAACTTTCTGCCCTGTTGTAAAGGAGGCTTGGGTGTGCTCCCTCTCTCTCTCTCTCTCTCTCTCTATATATTCTATATATATATATATATATATATATATAATCTATATATATATATCTAATATATATGTATCTATCTATCTATCACTTTCTCTCTCTATCTCTCTCTCTTTCTCTCTCTCTCTCTCTCTTTCGCTCTTTCTCTCTCTTTTTCTCTCTCTCTTTCACTCTTTCTCTCTCTTTTTCTCTCTCTCTCGTCCCGTACCCTTCTAAGGCGAACTGAAGAAGTTACGCCCTCTTGAGAAGTCCCTAAACATTCAGGCTTTCAAACAGTTTTATATTGTTCAAATATTATTTTTAACTATATTTTGCCAGTTAAATCTTCATTATAAATTAACAAACACAGATACATGGGTTATTTTCCAAGTTCTTATTAAGTTTATAAAATCCGATTATTTTCTTAATGTATTTTTAAGCTATCAATTTTGAGACAATTTGTAAAAATAAAAATAAATAATATGTTTGCATAAATTTAACATTATTCGTTTATTAATTTTGCATTAAAAACTACGCTTTTGTTTTCTCCCGTAAGAATAGTCGATAAGTCTATTTAGCAATGTTCAATGTCAATGTAGTTATCAATAGTGGCACTCTTATGACGCTTTAATGATAATCACCATAAAAATTTAACACCAATTATGCAATATTACAGATAAACTTATTATTTTCGCGAGCGTTAATGGTAGGGTCAAATTTAAACAAAATTACATTTTGTGATAAATTCAAAATCACGGCCAGGAGGACTTCTGTTCCGAGATATTCGATGAATTTGCAACGGAAATATCCAATGTCACTCGAACGAGCCAATGTTGACATCTACGAAGACCATTAGTATTACCATCCGTCTGAGGCCCTGGCTTCGAGTTTATCGAGTCGCCTTGAAAATATATTCACGTGGGTCCATTTATCGTATCAGCCTTTCTCGCTTACGAGAGCGAGAGAGAATATGCGGTAAATAGGGAGGTTGTGCACTCTCGAACGTTAAAGCACTATCGATCTTCTGCGAGTGCGCAGTTCAAATTTTGCGCCACTTTAGTGCATCTGCACATGCGCAGAAGATCGATAGTGCCGTCCGCTATGGCGTTCACAAACTCCCTTATTGACCGCCTTTAATGGCAAGCTTCAAACAACAATCGAGACAGTGTGTGATATTTATTGTTAACAGTGCCAAAGTGCTTATAACCAATAGTGGGAAACTCTACCTTTATTATTTAATTTTATGAAATTAAGACTGTTATAAAACCTATTCTGACCTTTATTGATTTACAAACAGTGTTACATAAGCTATTGAAGCGGAAAAAATCGTTCTTCTGGAAGATGCTGTTTTTAATCAATTACTGAATCAACTATCGCAAAGTACGAGAGAATGTATCTAGTAATTAATATTTCTTTCAATCGCTAAACCATCAACCTAAAAATGGGGGCCCTGCCCGGGCCCGCCCGCATTGCAGTCCTTGCGGGCCCGAACGTTACGCAACTGATACAAGCAATACAGTGTCCAAGTTCAATACATCAAAGTCAGGTTTTTATCTCTTACAAGACACAAGAGTCTATCCGTGAAAATTATGTTGAATTTGTGTCTTAATATCAATCACGAGCAGATCTATTTAAATGTTTTTTATGGCTACTCTGAAGTACCAAGGGAAGTAAAATGCCTAAACAGTTTGGGTACATAGTGTTAGTTGGCATAATGATTCATGCGACGTCCAAAGAAACTTTTCTTGCTGACACGAATAATAAAAGATGCTTAATGACAATGTTCATTAAAGTTATTATCAGCACGAATGACATACAAACCAGCGAAGGAAGATGCAGACACTCCAATAATGAACACATTTTTGCCCTTAGATCCAAAAAATATTACCGTGATGGAAGTTGGTGAGGATGTATTAGATCTGTTAGTAATACTAGAGCTCTCTGCAAGTATGCAAAATGTGTTGTTTTTGAAGCAGGAGAAAAACAAAATTTCTTTATCCACATTTTCCCGTTTGCTGCTGTAAGTGAAACAATTACCGATATCTTTCATTTCTCACAAGCCGTGAGTGGCGAAACCTCGGCATTGGCCAAGCACGGAATAATGAATTTTCAAGTCCAAGAACACTAATCTTCCCGACTATACAATTATTCGAACTCTGAACAACCTCGAACTGACGGTGTACTTTTTCGGGCTTCACTATTCTGCTCCAGTGCAAAGAACGTGTCAACTCAGCCAGTTGATGTCTACTAAATCCACCTGCAGTTGCAAGGCTGACGTTGCTCCACTATCACCACCTGCAGCTGTAATACATCAACAATTTTCAAGAGTTTAGTATCAAGTCCAGCAACGACTAGAGGTACAAAAAAATCCAGAAGAGTGGAGAGGGAATAGAACAAAAAATGGTCCTTGACTACAACTTGTTAGCACCAGCAGTTTTATTGAAATTTGATTCCTGCGGGTCCTCCATTAACAGCAAAAACAAGATTGCGAGAAGGTAGGAATTAATTAAATAAATGTTCGAGAAACTTTGAGACCCGTGTTATCACAAATGCAATAATGTATACAAATCGCCGGTAATGTAAATATTAAGGAAGTGAGAATCAAACAAATTACAATTGTGTATTGTTTTTAAAAACCAAAAAGATTATAGAAATACGGCGTTTATGTCATCCTATGCAGTATAATTGGCCTATAATCCCTACCAAAAGTTTTAAGAAGTAATTTGGAACCGTTTTTTGAGAAATATTTATTTTTAAAATGTTTTTGTAATGCACATATTTCATGCAGATTTACACGAAAACGACTAAAATTTAGGAAGAAATGTGCATAACGTCAATGAAAGAACTAATTAGAAAAAACAAATTTTAATTGAAAAAATCTATATCTTTAGTATTGTAGTTATGCGGAGATGGCGAGAAAAAATTGAACTTTTGTAACTTTCAAAAATTCAAAGTTAACTCTAAAAATCGGGCCTAAGCCATCTTTAGAAGTGTATTTCAATCTATGCTTATGATTTTTTAATTGGAGCTATTTTTGAGAAAATTTTGAAAATGTTCTAGGGGCCTTATAAGGCATCCCCAAATTTTGAAATTTTTTTTTGAAACTAGCAAAGCTTTGAGTCAGGTTAGATTGACTATTAATTTTAGAAAATTTTTTTCGAATAGTTTAGACGCTAGTATTGTTCAGATGGACGGACGGATGGACATCTATAAAAAAATTAAAAATAAAATTAAAAAAGAAGACTTTTTCTGCATCGGGGGCCCCAAAACGTGTATTTCTGTTGAAATCCCGAAAACGATTTTCTGCAGCATTACATAACTTTATACTACATATATTACTTCGTATGTACGTACGTAAACGAGAAAGTGAAACTAATGTCGAGTTAGCGAAAGCCTTATCTAACGATTCCCAATCGGTCCACAAGATACTTGCCCGCTTCTCTTCTCCTACGCATATTTGGCTCCGGGCCCCCTGCAGTCACCCAGGACTCACCTGTCAACGCGCTAGCGGCGGCAGTGGTGGCGGTGCGGCATGAGGAAGGGGGGGACCTTATATTTTGACAAATTTTCACTTTACGACTCACCTCTTCATCCGATTTGGACGATTGAGACTGCGTTGGATTTAGGATACATTTCATCGGGCTATAAATTTGCATTTAAAAAAAATTCTTCCTGGAACTATGAAAAGCAATTTGAGAAATGAGATGAACTTTTTTAAACAGCTTCATAACGTAAATTCTATTTTAAAAACGAATCAAATGCTGTTAACAGATAGAAAAAATCTGATCATTTGTTTAGACGTTCATGTAAATTCTCCAAAAAAAATGCTGAGATTTATTGAATTTTCCCTTTTTTATTTATATTAAGTACTTTTTGGTACATTCAGCTTTAATTGTCATTTGAAGGGGATTAGTAGTCAGATAAATAATATTGTGTTAGTTATATCTGCCAAATAAATTAATTATATTATGTATTATTGGCTCTATTATTTTCAATTTTGAATATTTTCTAAATTTGACATGAGATTCAGTGACCCCAAGTATTCCTCGATTAAAAATTTTTATATGGAATCGGCACCTTATTTGACTTTTGGCCAACTTTTCTGGCTTTTTTGCTAGTACTACGCACTGGCTCCCAAAACAAAATTCCTAGAGCCATTGAAAGTGCTGACGCAATGGAGTTTTCTTCAGAGAGAGTTATACTTTTATATATATTTGTTTGTCACTTTTTTCTCTTGGAATTGGCAATAATTCACAAAATTATTTTTAAAAAAACATTTAACTTGAAAATATAAAAAAAATAAATCTGGCAAAAGTAGAGAATATGGTACAACTTAAGAAAGTCATTTAAACAAACTGGGTAAGATTTTAATTTCTAGTACATTGCATCCAGGATGTCTGAACACAGATTTTAAACATATAACCACTGTTAAATAGTAGGCCTACATGACATTTATTCAACAGAACTTAATACAGTCTTTGTACAAGTTGTTTATGTTGTGCAAATTCTCAACATGTTGTGTGTGTATGTGTGTGTGTGTGTGTGTTTTCCCAAAATGTGAATGAACATTGTTAGTGTTAATGTAGTTCTACATACATTGACCTTGACATAAAACGTTTTGGGATGCATGCTGAAATTGGTAAGTAACTTAAATACTTGTATTTATTCAGTGATCAGACAGAGCAAATTTTCAATTGGCTGTAAGCAAAAAAATAGAAAATTTATACTTACATTAATTACAATACTTCGTCAACATTTCTTCTTGTTTTGATGATTGGAATAAGTTGATTGAATGGATAAGGTACAACAAAGAAAAATAATACACACATCCAATTAAAAATATGATTTATTGCTTTTATGAGGTAATTCAAATATATATAATCTATAAGTTAAGGATTATAAATTACTTCATCTCAAAATTGGGTGTTTGAATGGATGAGGATCAAAGCCACAAAAATAAAACACACATATCCAATTAAAAATATGATTTATTGCTTTCATGAGCTAATTGTGAATATATAATTCAAGCAGGTTATAAATGACTGTATCTCAAAATTGAATAATAAATATTTTCATTTTATCTCAAAGAAGAAATCTGTATTGCCGTTTTCCCTGTCTTAGCAAGGGCATTTTTCTTGTCTAATGAGTATTTATTGGTTCTATCCTAAAAGATATATAAATGCTACAGTACACAATTATGTAGTTAGCCTCTTTTGGACATAGCTGCATGTGACATTTTTAATTTGTCCTACTGATGTAGACTTACTCTTCATGTACATGTGTTAAACACACAGTCATCTATTCCATTTGCAAAATTATCTACGATCTTTTAGATAAATTATTTTAGTTAAGTATAGCATCATCTAAACTGCCTCCTAATAAAATGAAATTATTTATTGCTTTGTACAGATCATGTTACAATATTATGGGGTGTCTGATTTTTAAGGAACTCAAGATACCTTGATTAACTACAATATTATTTATATTGAGTTAGCATCATTATTTCCCTGGCATAACTTTTACTTGTGGCCTGAGACATGCTTTGGGAGATATTGACTCTTGATTGGGTGGTGAAAAATGATGAATTAACTGGCAAATTCAGCCATCTCATCTTAATAATTTGAATGCACATATTTCTTATTTAGGGTTGAGGTAGGTAGGTAATATCCATATTTTTCATAAAATGGGCTTGCCACAGATTGGGAGTCATTATTTAGGTGATTTTGGTGGAGAGTATATGGGGGAGCTGAAATATATTTTAAAATGACTATGAGCAAATAGTTTCATTAACAGCTATTTGCTTTCAATGAACCTGTACCTTGTGTGTGTTTAACTGCGTGTACTTTCCTTCACCAAAATAAAATATGTATTTTGTTAATACACAATTCTTTTATCAGTACCTAATATGAACTGAAACTAGAAAGTGATAAAAAACACAAATTAATTGTTAGTAGTAAAAGTTATTAAAAGTTGAGATAAAATAATAATAAATATAATAATGATAGTAAATAATAATAATATTATAAATAATAATGTTAATAATATTTTAAATAATAATGTTAATAATATTTTAAATAATAATGTTAATAATAATTAGTAATAATTTATATTAGATAACTACATGATTTTTAACAAACAAAAATGAAATATTCCTTGCTGTGGGATTAACAGCACAATATTTGCTCAATATTCTGTACAAAATTATATAGGTAATTAACATTATTAGAGTATTTTTTAAAAAATATACCATTTATAGATGGAAATGGCATGGTTGTAGAGATAAGGAGATTTTTTCATCACTGCCTTCTATTAAACATTGGTGAAACGTTGAACGGCATGGCAAAATTTGTTTTCAACATTTCTCTTCAGTTTTTAATGATACGAAATTATTAATAAGGAAAGTTAGAATCAGCAATACCTATATTTAGCACTGATAAATTATACACCAGATTCAGGGACACATTGGCACAAAATTATCAGCACTTGCTCTGTTTTTCACATAGTTCCCTTTGTGATGTATAAAACAATTCTGATGTAATTCTCATTTACACAGGTAAACATGAAATTATGACCATAACATCATCTCTAAATTGTGTTTATCAAATACATAATAAGAGATCCATCCTAAAACACAAGAAAAATAAAGTTTGTTTTTTTCCTGTGTAGTTTGAGTTAGATGAGGTGAGTGTAAGCACACATCACATACAATTATCATCATTATAGCATTGAAAAATATACTTTTGATATCGAAAGCTTTTCCCACACAATAAAACTGGCATTACAACTTTACATAGAAATAAATTTAGTCAAAATTAATTTAATGCTCATTGTATCATAAAAAAGTTGTTTAAAAATGGAACTGTTGGGCAAATAACGTAATAAGAGGTACAAAATACTATTTTTAGTAAAATTATTTTAGTACACTAATATCCTAAATAAAGAAATGAATGTGAATTTTGAAATATACTTTCTTTTCACACATTTAACTTTATCAGAGAAATGATTAAGCATTGAACATCATTTATGAATTTGGGTAAAATTCAGAGATTCAGCTATATTTTTACGGAGAGCACCATTTCATGGATCACTGTTTTCTAATCTGATGAAAAAAATTGGAATTTAAATTTTTTTTTATTTGAATCATTTGTTCTAGTAGAGACAAAACTATAGAATATCTTTAAAATTCAGATTTTCATTTGCAACTTCAGAATTTTGAATACATATAAATACAAATTCATCAAATTCTTTGAATTAAGAATTCATTTCAAGTAACAATATTAGGATTTAAAAAAATGTTTATTAAAATGTCACTTGATCATAACTCCCATGTATATGGGTAGTGGCAAAATTGTTGTATTACAATTATACTTCTTTTCAGAGGGTAGCAAACAAAAAAGGAGTATATTTTTTAAATGATTACTTTGTGTTTTTGCATTACTTTCTGAAGCCAATTTATTTCCTTGTCAATATGGTACCTCTTACAAAATGTTTTTGATGTAATGAGGGGGTTTCTCAAAACATGTTGTAATAAAGATATCTACTTAATTTAAGCAATTTAGTGGAAGATTTATGTTATTTTTGTGCTGTGATGTCATGCATAGAAAAAAAATTAAAGGAAATTTTCCAGTCTTAACTGACAAAAATAGTCTTGATTGGTTTTATAGCATTGTCCCTACTAAATTCAAATAACATTTAATGGAATCAGTGAAAGGTTTGCAGAAATAGAACAATCATTGTTGTACTGTTCACTGAGCAAGTGAAACATCATTGTTTCAATATTTGCATTGTAATTGTTCTTACATTATTTGGCCTACATTGAAGAAGTCATTTATTCTCTGAATACACAATTCCAATAATCTCAAAATGGACGGAAATATGATCCATTTTGTCTTAATTTTTTTTTTTGATAACTTTAACTATTACCCCCATACTAATTCTAATGATATTATTAATAATTTGTAATATTTATCACAGCAATACACATAATGAATGACTCTGATAGAGATATTTTCATTGTTTCAAGTGCATCTATTTATCATGCCTTTAGTGATGTTGTTTTAGTTTTGACCCTACAAATATATTAATGTACATATATTAATGACATTATATTTATGCACAAGTTGCTTTCAAGAAAACATTTAAGTAATCTACATTTCTATAGTTCCAAATGTGTGCCATAATACTTGTTTCATCTTATTGATTAATGTTTCTGAATTTATAATTTATTAGATGTGTGGATATCAAGGCTCATATCCAGTAAACAAGAGGTTGCTACACACTACTCCTGAGGGTTAGAACCGACTCTTATGGTATCAAATTGTTATGATGAATCCTTCAGAGAGAACTTTAAGTAACTGTGGACAGATTGGTGTATTTTAATTCTATGAAGCAATATTCAGAATTATGTATGCAAGTAGAGTCAATATTTATTGAAAGTCAATGTATGTAATTAAGTGTTCAAACTTCTATTTGATGAGTGGTCAACCAGGCTTCTAGAACCCTTTCTATTGGAATGCTTTGAAGAAAAACTTTTCAAATACAAACAGAAACTGTTAATAATATATGTTTTCTCTTGCAGAATTTAGACAAGAAATGCCACTTTGCACCTGTCTGTCTATATAGTGATCAGCTGAATTTTCAATGCACCATCTGTAGCACTAATGAGGCTACCAGGTAATTTGAAGGAAGTGAGGCAGTTGGCCATTACTTTTGTCTCCCAGTCAGAAGACCAACTGGCCTTATGAGTATCTCTTGTCACAGCATGAATTCAAACACTCAATACCACCCACACCCTCACCAGTTTGCACCCTATTGCTCCAGCCACAGGCTGCAACATTTTTGCACAAAACACAAATTTCTCTTACTCCACCAGGTATCAAACTTGGGTCCTTGCACATACATGAAAAGTGAGCACCATTGCCATGAGCCATACAGGAGCATTAATTTTATTTGGAATTTCAATTTTTTTTGTAATTGATACTCTATTTTTTCCATATCCTTGGTATTTCATCCCATGAAGAGTATATTAGAACGTGCTTGGAGTATCACTAGTCTTCCACTTTCTACTAGTGGACTACCCATTTGCTACAAGTGATCTGTGTGTGGTGATATCTAGTAAAGTTTTCTTTGATCTTCATGTTTACACTGACTTCATTAATAATGAAATGACAAGGACAAAAGATTAAGGAAAGCAGATAAGAAATTAAACTAAATAAAAATAATTTCATACACATAATGAGTCTTATTGAGAAGTTTCCTACACTTGCAAAAGGGAAGGTCAGAACAAGAGTGCATCTAAGTACTGTGGTGTCATATCTACAAACCCTAACCCATTAGTTGAGGCCACGTTTTGTAATACATTGTTAAGAATCATGAACTGAGTGCTGAAAAAGGGCAAGTTTGATTTTTATTTCTTAATATCAACTACTAATTACACCGATGTGCAAATGTTTCACAAACATTTAGCAACACATCGTAGTTCTTCTCATAATCAGTGATAGGTATTTTATTAACCCAGGATCCTCCAGCTACATTTTCTGCACATTTCAATACTAGTTCAGTATATTCAGAACTTTATATTTTGTTGCAACCAAAAGTTAAATGTATATACACACTTGAACTGTAGATCAAAATATATTTGCACTTCACTCATACAATTAAACATTGTTTTGCACCTTGAAAGAAAATGGATTCATTGATTGAAATAAGGTTTTCTATGAAATTAATATATCAAAAATTACAATGAATCACAAAATTAAATAACATTGAAAAATAGAATTTGAATTAATTCTGAAAGATTTAGATAGGTACAGTATTTGTAACAGACAGAATTTGGACACCATGATTTTTATTTTCACATAGAACTGACTTTTCAGAATGGCTTCATCTATTTCAGGAAGTGTGAAATTAATTTTCTTAATTAGAAAAATATTGTCTGTTTATTATAAAAATATTAATCAAATCTGTTTTAAAATAACAAATGATGGAAAAAATCATTTTTAGCCATAATCCACAATTTTCACAATTGTATCATCTCTACTCAATATGACCACTCCCTGGTTAGAGGCAGTCCACACTGAATTTACATTCAGAAACTCAGAATTTCATCAGAACAGAATGTAGCTAACTGATGAAACATAAATGTGAGATGCTACATGTCTAATTGCTTTGGAGCTAAATGGGGTGCTTGTACATCACTTTAGGTGTACATATTGGGGCAAGGAGAACATTCAGAACAATGGCGTGAAAATAACGAAACCAAACACATATTGAAATGTATCAAACGAAATTAAGAAAAAATATTAATACGCTTATATAATAATACAGGCAAGTAGGTTCCGCATAGCAAGTCAGCAAGTAAAGTTCTAAGCTCAATTAAGAGCCCCCAAAACAAATAATTATACAAGAAATAAAATCTTGAAAGAGCATCTGCTGAGTGTAGGCCGAAATCTATGAAGTTCATCTGACAACAGTGCTCCAACTACTGGACTGCGGGGAGACCACAGAGACGGCGGCTCCTCAGGCAGGAACTGCACTCGTGGCCGCTAATAGAAAGCTGTTTAAACTGCGAGAGTAACGGGAGGAGTGTCATGCCAAAATAGCGTGAAGATTATGGCGATGTGTAAGCTGTAAGGCAGGGGAAACGGGAGGACCCCGAGAAAACCTGCTGCGACCCCGGCGCCCAGAAGAGGTGAGCGCTCTATTCCACTAAGGCTGTTTCCAAAGAACGTTCAAAAATCATGTCATGAGAGATGTGAATGCTCGAAGTTGTAGTGGAAAGGACCTCGCTGACACACTGCGGCGGTTCATCCCGTAGCGAAGTTTCACAACACAACTATGAAGTGTATCGGAGCCGGTCGTCTCCGTCGTTAGTTCCACCACGGCCTATTGCCTCGTCCGCCGCCAAAGATCGCAGAGGGCGTCAGGTCGGGGAGGACAGCAGCCCCCACTAGGAGAACGGGACGAGGCACAACTGGCAGCGGGGAGTGTGATGTGGAGGGCACACACGCACGTGTTACGTTGCAACGAAGTAAAACGAAGTTATACGTAACAGACGTACACTGCACGTTCATATCTTTGACCACGTGAATGAGTGGATACTAATGAAAACAAAAGTTTACAGGAGAGAAATATATGATTATATGATCATCTGTGATCATTTGAACTAGTATTCTAGCGTAAATAAACAAACCACAAAACTGATTGGTGTTAATCAATTATCTCAAATCTTTTTATAGCGTTAATAATTAGATATTTCAAATTGTTAGAGTTTTGTGATTTTACGAAAGTTACGATACGTTCGTAAATTCACATGCACACATTACTCAGCAACTCTGGTGTAACCAAGACATTGGCAGCAACATGACATGTGATAGCGTTGGTTATTGTTATGTCAACATAAATTGCATCAGTTAAATTAGAGTAAACCCGAAGATGAGAATACATAATTGCTGAAACGTCGTTTTGGTAAAAAACAGTGTACATGAAAATGTAAAACTATACAATTCATTGTTGCTGAGTGTTTTATTTGGACAATGTTTTCCCATCCATTTGATTAGCCTAAAAAGTGGACTTATAATAAAATAAGTATATTTCGCAAGTAGCTGCATTTTCTTTCGCTGATGAGAGTAATTTTAAAGGGTGACGTTGGCCTCGCATTTGTGTTCACTCTTTTCTTCCGAAGACACTGAAGAAACGACGCGAACGTAATTGTAACGCATTCACTGAAACCGTTTGTGTTACTGCGACTGTCGTTTTATCCCGCATAAGTCACATAATTTGCTATGATTATAAATTGAAATATCTAGTGTTGTTTCGTCATATTTTACTCTCTTATAAAGCTTTTCCGACCATCTTCAATAATACAATCCAATACTTCCATGATCAATTGTACAAAAAGGAGATCAATAAGTGAAATAACTGAATTTGGTATATGAATGTATCACTTATATTTCTTCTTCTCGGTGTACAATTAGTAATACAGAAATTTCTGATTTTATGGTAGCATTGAAGATGGTTTCAATGCAGCCGAAAACGTTTTATGCGAAATTAAAAAGAATTATAAAGAAAACACGCCAGATATTTCAGTTTCTAATAACGAGAGTATCATAGACACAACACCACTTTTTACTAGTATTCCACAGCAAGAAAGCCAATTGCACTAAAATTGCACTAAATAACCTTTTTAACCACACCTGTCGCACACGGATGCCAAATTTCAAAAGGAAGACTGTAGACTGGAAGTATCTGGGGTTCATAAAAACTATATTTGCGAATACCTCATCAGCGTCTGGGGAGCTGAAGTCCCATGAACCACTTCGGGTGCGCTACCGTTCCCTTGTAATTGATTTGCAGTTGATGCAAGAAATTCGTAAAGAAAATACGCATGTCAGACATTACTAAAAATAATAATTTTTTATTTATTTAAGAGCAAACGTGCAATAATAAGAAACCATGCTGACAAGGGAGTCTTGAAAATGATGCTGTAGGGTTCCGGATCACACTAACAATATTTTTAAAATGTCACATTAAAAACAAAATTCAACCAAGGAAAAAATGGACATCAGATTAGAAAACGAGATATCCTAAGATATATATATA